>VZTO01019587.1:2028-49594 GCA_013400615.1 Syrrhaptes paradoxus
AGAAATACTGCCCAGTGTAAGCACAAGCAAGAAACAGCTACAGCAAAAAAAACACTGTCTTGTAGAAGACTTTTAGAACACTTCCTCATCTATTTTGCAAAGATATCAAAGGGGCAAAGCAAATAACTTTTTAGTAACATATCAGTATCTGGATTCATTTCCCACACACACACACACTATGTTAACAAGAAGCAATGTATTCCCATGGCACACTTCAGAGAAATTATGCACACTACCTCCAAAAGCCCTGTCCTTAGAAAGGAAGAAGTCAAGCTCCTCCATCTAGATTTGTTTTTCATTATGTTTAGTTGACTCTAGAAAAGACAAACAGGCCACCATTCTCAACCCCTGTTCATTAAAGAGAAAGAAGGTAGGTTATTGATTTAACTAGCAGCGAGTTCAAAAGCGTACTGCCACATTTCAGAGGCAGAACTCCATCATTAATGGATTAAGCACCACTTTGTGTACAGTAGTAGTCTGTAATGTACACAAGTAACCTTTTCCCAACTGGCCCTTTTATCAGTCATCCTAAAGACACCAGAAGCACCATATATCACTCAGCAATGACTGACCTGACAGATCCAGCTCCTCTGTTGAGGCAAGGCTGGCAAGGCTCCAAGTATCACTGCGTGCCGCCAAGACAAATTTGTGAGCATTGATGTGCTTGTCCCCAACCTTTATCTTCAGATCACTGATAAGAGAAAAAAAGCATACACATGTACAATGCAGGCTTCCCCTGGGCTTAGATACATATGGATTCAGCATCTCCATAGTAGCTGTGTTCTGGCACCCACAGTTAGGTTCAAGTTGTACGAGACATCAAAACACATTTAATTGGTTAAATGGAACATGTTGCCAAATGGCATAATTCTTATTTTTATAGGGATACATTCAATGAGTCATTAGTATTCAAAGTGTTTGGAGTTTTTATTTTTTAAACCCTTTTAGAATAAACTGTAAGGCAACCACTGTAGAGGATAGGAAAATCCAACAACTTTAAGTATTTACATTGCAGTGTCCATGCCAATACTGTCAGCTAAGCACCAACAGTTTCAGGCAAGACCAGCAAAAGAACAAATGATGTTTGACAGCAGTCTGAGCACAAGGCAGGCTCCAAGAACCCCCAGTTCCCAGGAGACCAGCTGTCAAGAACACTTTGATTTAATTCTGACCCCTTTAATACCAGGTTATCCTTTGTAGTTAGAAAGTACCTGCCCTGTTTATTTTAAAATCTCATAGCTTGTAGATGTTCTGACTGTGTAGGTGTATTTCCCAGACCATTTTCTAAATCTAAGCACTGCTACAAACCAAAGTACAAAATACAGACATGTTACTTAATAAAACTTGCATTGAGTTGCTTCCTTTCTCCTTTTATGACTAGACCACTATTCTATGCCTTTAAAACTTAAGAGCCAAACAGAAACGAAGTGATCCATCTCTGACATATGCTACCTAACAGAACTTTTCTCCAGCATGCTATAATAAGTTCTTGCCAGGCACAGTGCCTTTTCTCAGGGAGGCTCATGGAGAGATGCCAGGGGAAGGAAAATTTTATCAAAAGTATGTATTTTCCCCTTACATGACTGAACTCCTATGTTATTCTGGCATTGCTTCTAGTAACAAAGAAATTGATAAATGTCATTGTGGTCTTAGAACTAAATCAGTTAAGGGACCCAGAGTACTGAAGATGATCCTTAATGTGCCTATGGAAAAGAAACCACTAAACCTAATTTTGTGTTGAGATTCAAAGACGCAATACAATCCATATCACTGAGTCACATATACCACTGTCTCAGACCTGTTACATCACACAACCAGACAAGCCAATTTAATCAGGCTTCCTTACACACAACAGGAGTACAACACTGGTTTCAAGGACAGATCCTTTCAAAGGAAGGAGGGCTTTCCAGTTATTAGAAGATATGTTGTGTAATTAAGCCATCAACTAGGTACAGATCAGTTTAAAATTACTTCTGTTCAAAGGGAGCTTTGCCATTGAAAATGGTCAGTTTTCTTTAAACTTGCCTTAAGTGCCAGTCTGAGATTAATTTCTACTTAGAGCTCTTGAATCAAGACTTGGATTCAATATGCTACACACTGTTAGCATGCTCTTCCAACTGCAATGGCACCTGAGGATCCTATTCATAACAGGCAGTAGAGAAATAACTTTCCTGTCTAAAACTAGTACCTACTGTAGTCAATAAAATCAAAGGTTCCTGTAACACCCCTTTCCCCAAAGGGAGATTTCTTACCTGTACTGCTCCTGCTGATAAAGTTCCGCTACAATGGCAAGAAGTCGACTGATGAAGGTGTCACTGGCATTGTCTTGGTTAGCCTGGGCAGCCAGAAGGTTGCATCTCCTTTCTGTATCAGCTAGTTTCTTCTGCAGCTTTACATACTCCTGGCGGAGAAGCATCAGGTGCTTTTCCAGCTTGGCCACCTCCTCTGCAGAGGCACACAGTGTTACTACAAGGCTAAAACATTTACACTTGTTCTGTATTTGAGGGTAATTTAACCCTACAAGCACATCACACATCTAGTTCAATCATGGGACACTCCAGTAAGAGTCTCTCCTGTTCCACACTACTTGAGCATCTCACTCCCAATATTAAACATTTTATACTATTGCTACCCATAAGCACATTGAAAATCAGAACACAGTGACAGAAGTCCTTTATAAACAAAGTTCCTGAATGCTGTCCAGTCAGGAATGCCACAAGCTTTCTAAAACCATAGGAGTCTGTGACTGTGGGAATTATGGTGGGGCAGAGGACTAACTCTTTAGTTCTTGCCCATTTGTTCAATTTAGATAAGATGCAGTTTGAATTTACAGCTGAAGCATCACCAAGTAAGCACTGCAACACTTGTTGACAGTATTGCAACTACCTCAGAGTAACTGACCTGCCTAGAACCCCTCACACTGTCAGCTAAGAAACTCCTTATGAAAGGGCCAGAGTGGAAGACAGTCTCCTCAGAACCTGTGTTTCTAAAGGGCAGTCAAAAATACATAAAGCTCTACTTACTACCAGTACACATCCACTCCCTCAGTGGAGGCACTGCACGGACAAGGCATCACTACACAGAACCAGGTCCATGGTGGAGCTGTACAGCAACAGCACTCAGGAATCTGATCCTTGATCAAGTATTTCCATCCCATTGCACAACCCACCCTTCCACCACACTTAAATGGTCACTCCACTACATGCTGTGGTCAGTTAGTTCACTAAATTCAACCCAGCACACCCATACGGAAAACATTTTCTTCCAGCAATGAAGTAAAGATCTGTACAGGTCCTTAAAACTCACCCATCTTAATATTTATAGATCAGATGCATAAGTTACATGTATCTACCACTGTGCTTAACTGATTATTTTCCCCCTCGCCCCATAATTAAGTTGATTCTCCAAATAAGGTGCACATCCAAAAGCAGACCTAAAATGAGAGGACGCAGGGAGGAGAAAAATTCCAAAGCTAACCAATGATTTTAAGTGGGAAAGTTCCTACAAGATTCCTCCCTATCAGGCAGGAATTTGTTGTTCAACAATTTTTCTCAAATATTTACTAAATGGAAGTCACAACTACAAACACAGGGAGACTGAGCTGTATTGACTACTATTTTCTTCTTGCTTGTGCAGAAGAGTCCAACAGCACAGCTGACCTTGGCCAGGCTCCAGCACAGGTCCCCAGGGCAGAGCATCCTCCCCTAGCTCAGCTGCAGACAGAATGCCTCATTTAGTCTGTCTTCTACACACTGCTGCAGGAAATGCTCCCTCAAAGTCTTTTAACTTAACAACTACTGTAATGGATAAACAGAAGGTAATTTACCCTCTTTTACTCTCCAGTTAACACTACTTAAGCAGGTTTGGCAGTGTACTTCCTTCAACAGCCATTTATTTAGCTTCATCCTTTAAAGGATACAGATATCATCTTCTTTGGGATATTCTCCTTATTCTATTGAAATACACTGCGATTTTAGAATTGTGCTACCCACACCACATGTATTCCATCTAAAGACACATGCAGCTTCAGTGTTGCCAGAGCTAGAAGGATACATCTCTTGAGCAAGGGCTCCTTCCTGACTGATTCATAAGGAAGGTGTCATGGGTGGCACAAAGCCAGCCCTACCGTTATGGTAGGGAAAGCAAGAGTTCAATAGGAGCTAAAAGCGATCACCGAAATGTGTTTTGAGAATTGCGCCAAAAAATAGTGTACAATCACTACCACTGTTCATACTGGGAGATTTTTAGGTGCCATACAAATAAATTCAAATGCTGGGAATAAGAAGTCACCCTCTGAACCTCACAGCATATATCATATTAAAGAGATACTGCATCTTCCAGCCAGCAAGGAAAGTGTGAAGGTGGGAATAAAGATCAGAAAGTAACACCTCAAATACTGTCATTTTACCAAAAATCAGCTCACTAGCTCCAAATTAGTCTGAAGTGAATAGGACACAATGCAGAACTACCTTAAACACTGTTATCCAATGTCAACATTTGCTGCAAAAGAGCAAAGCATCAAGTCTTCCCTGTATACTGTTCATTTAAAGAGTTAATGAGAGATGCTTACAATAAGAATTCCTTCAGAAGTGGAACCTGCTCAATCTCAGGTAGAAGCCCCACCTCTATTTAAACAATTAGTGCCACAACTCCAGGTTTACTATTTACAGCCCTCAATTTTAGAAGGGGCAAGAAGTGTCATCACTTTTAAAAATCAATGTAAAATGACCATTGCACCTTCAAGCTGACAATCACTATGACAGAGTATATACAACTGTGAGTCTACACTACATATGACCCATCTCCCAAGTATAATGTACAATTACTGCACACATACATCTAATGAAGATCCTTGCACCAAGACACTGAAAGGACAGCCTTGCTGGAAGATACCACTAAGTCTCTGGGTAAGCATGAATTGACACACATCAGTGAACAGGATGTGTTCAGCAGAGAGGTGCACACACAGTCACTCCTTTTCTGAGCTCAGTCCAGGTACAGAGTTAACAGATGGCTAGATAAGGAAATAAAAGCAGTGTCTGTTAAACGATTTCTGGAAGCTAGATTAACATCTCATGAACTGGCAGAAGTTTATGTTCCTTATCAAAGGCTTTAAAAAGGACTTCAGAAAAGGCTACTGTCATTTTGCAGAAGGCACAGAAGTACTTGAGAGCAACTAGATAGCTGAATCCAAAGAGATAAGTAGGGAGGAAACAAGCAATGGTGTGACAGATAGCATGTACCAAAAACTAGAGGGACAGTCTAGTGATCCATCACACTGCCCATCCCACCCATCAAGTGCAGTCACAGAAGCAATGTGGATAAGCTTTTGTCTACTTATGAAGTGGATCAATATATTTTTCTGAAATATTTGATTTCCTTGCCCCCTCAAGCCAGGTCCTTCTTCCACTGCTCCACACTCTGACCCACCTCCCCAGTGCTGTGCAAGTGACTTTCTTGTTCTTCATTTTTGCACATTTCTGATCTTTACCCTGACAGCCACCCCGAAGTACTACAGCATACTTTCCACTGCTCTAGATTCAAACATTAATCCAACAATTTTTACCCATGCCTGCATGGAAGCTAGTATTGGTACAGAGCTCTTACAGACATCACAAAAGCAAGCTCAGCTCTTACCTTTACAAATTGTTCAATCAATTTGTCCCTAGTAATTGCAATAAATCTAATTCAGGACTTCTGCACATAGAAACAACACTTCCACAAGAAGAAGCACTCAGCTTCTGAGCTGATGACTACAGTTTGACAAGCTCCCTTCCCTAATAAGACTTTCACTTCTCAGCTGCCTTTCCAACACCATCACTTCAACTAGCAAAGTGTTGCTGTAGATACATACTTCATCTGAAGGGATAAAATTAAGCCCTCCACTGAGATATCACAGGGAGTTAAGTGGGGAGAGCTACAACTCCAGCTCATGCAGGACCACTCACTGGTCATGTGCTTTCTTTAGCCAAAAGCTCAGAGAATTACTTGTATTAGGGAGGAATCTTTGAGAACTACAAATGTCTGAAGCAGGGTTTGCATCAACTGCAGGTTCACTCTGCAGAGCAAGTCCCTGAACCAGAACCTCAGATAGCTGAGGAATGTAGTGAGGAAGGTTTCACCACCTGAAAACATCTTTGGCATCTAATACCCACCAGAACTGGGTCCCCAAGACTTAAAACCAAGCCTAAAAGGCTGGTAAGCTGAATATGAAACAGTGGTATTTCAGCACACAAAGTCAAGAGCTGCACTAAGGATTCATTAAACCAGCCTGACTGCAGCATCCTCTCAGGTGATGCATGCCAGGGGATCAGCACCTGCTACATCCTACTTAATCTTCCACAAGTGGTTTTACAATTCTACCACAGCCCAAGAGCTGCACTTCAAGAACTGAAGGCTGTGCAAGACTGAAGTCAGAGCCTTCATTTCCTTTGTAACTTGGGGCATTTTAGCTCAGTTTACCAACTCAGTTTCCTCCAGGGAAGAAAAGAGGAACCTTCTGTCTTGCAGAAAGGAGCAGGGCTGTAGAGATTGTAGAGATGTTTTTGTTCAAATCCCATTACCTCAGTTAAACCAATTTTGAAACACTGTAATCGATATCCTCCAAGCAAAACAAAAGCTGCCGATCCCATCAGATCCCGACTTTGACCAAAGGGCTCCCAGCAGCAAGTCACCCGGAGGCTGCAGCACAGCCCCCCCGCCTCACCCCAGGACAAGCCTCCGCCCGACCCCGCCGGGCTCTCCTCACCCCGGGACCCATCTGACCGGCGGGGAAGGGTGGGCGGGATGTCCCAGCAGCCCGGAGTCACAGCTACCCCCAAAATCCTCCTCCCACGGCCAAAGGCGCCCGTGTCAGGCCCGCCCGACCCCGGGGGTGTCAGCCCGAGGCCCCGGGCAGGGCAGATCCCCCCCCCCGCCATTGCACATTCACCTCAGGGGCGGCCTGCTTCATCCGCTGCGGGCAGCGCCGACCCAGTCCCGCCCAGGGGAGCAGCAGGAGCGCCAAACGGGGGCTGCCCCTGCCCCCCTGCGAGCGGAGAAGCCACCCCACCCGGCAACGCTCCCCGTGCGCCCGGCGGCTGCAGCCCCGCCCGGCCCCTGGCCCGGGCTCCCCCCCTTACCTTCCGCCATGTTGGGCCCGGGGCGCAGCTCTCGCGAGAGCCGCCGCCCGCCCCACAGCCCGAGCCGGGAGCTCTCGCGAGACCAGCGCAGCCGCCCTCCCCGCTGCGGCCACCGCCTGCCCTCAGCGGGAGCCCCGGGCACGCCGGGAGCGGGTTCCCACCGCGCCGCTTTATACCGGCGGCTCCTCCCCGCCTCGGCCCGGGAACGGCCCCCTGGGAGCCCGCCCGTCCCCTCGGCAGGCGACGGGGCTGGTGCGGCGCCCACCGGCCCGCAGCTCCGTGCCTGAGGGGTTTTGCCCGGGAGCGGCGGGAGGCAGCCAGCGGCTGGTGTTCATCGCTCTGGGGTTTCTGTGCACCCACCCCCGGGATGGGCCTCGCTGGTGCTTTGTGTTGGGTGTCGAGCAGCGCGATGGCCGCATTGGCAGCAAAAGGCCGACAGCTGGAGCCGGAGGGATGGGAACTGCAGGAGAAAACCTCCAGGGAAAGCGCACCTGGTGTCAGGGCATAACGGGGCCTTCGCCTGCGGTTCGGCCTGCTTGGACATCCACCGGCATGCACGGGCTTCAGCACGCCCCGAAAGCAACACGTGCCCTCTCCCCCTCGCCCAGGTCCGGCGTGGCTGATGGAAATGCCAGCGTGGGGTTTCCATCTGATGGCATCTGTTCAGCACACAGCTATTGCCGAGCAGTTCAGCTGCTGGAGCGGGGCCAGAGGAGCCCCGGAGATGGTCCGAGGCTGGAGCAGCTCCCGTGCGAGGACAGGCTGAGAGAGTTGGGGGTGTGCAGCCTGGAGAAGAGAAGGCTCCGGGGAGACCTTAGAGCAGCTTCCAGTGCTGAAAGGGGGCTACAGGAGAGATGGGGGGGCTCTGGATCAGGGGGTGCAGGGACAGGACGAGNGGTGGCACTGGATGCGCTTTAAGGTCCCTCCCAGCCCAAAGCATTCTGTGACCCCATGGTGCGATGGGGTGGTGGGGTTTTACTGGAGACTTTGGCATTGGTCATGCTTATGTAACAGACAAAAGGCCAGCCTGGCCCTGGAAGGAAGGACTTTGCTTCTGGGAAGCTCAGAGCTGTCATAGGATCATAGAATCATTAAGGTTGGAAAAGACCTCAAGGATCATCAAGTCCCATGTCCAATCCAACACCACCTACCTCACTAACCCATGTTCCTAAGCACCACACTGTCCATGAGGGATAAAGTATAACCCAGGTCAGCCAGAGAATGCCAGGATCCAGCTGTTCCCTGTCAGGGGTAAAACGTCCTCAAAACTCTCCAGCATCATCCAGCGTCGTAGATCAGTAAATGTGGCAAGAGTGACCCCAGGGATGGCTGGATCAACAGGCAAGCAGCAAGAATGCTGCAGAAACACCAGAGCTTTGCAAAGTTCTGCTGTGATTAGAAATGGGTTGTGCAGGTGCTGGTGATGAGTAAATGGTGGTGTACCTGAACGACTCAAGGGTGTAAGGGTGAAAACACACTCAGATGCCCCAATTTGGCTGGGACACCTCATACAAGAATAAATATTTTAATGGTATATTTTGTGTCCTAGCCTCTCGTCAGTCAGCATAGGCCTGTTGTGAATTTTGGTGACAAGCCCCAGGAATGGCTCCCAGGTGACTGTGTGTGGTTTGCAGGAATAACGACTCGCCAAGGGACCATTGGAGAGCTGCTGCTGGGCTGTGCGCAGGGCGGCTGGGCTAGTCAGGCCCTGCTACCCTCACACTGCCTCTGCCGGGGACCCCAGGCACAGGGTCCCCCATGGCCAGGCTGTGCGCAGGGCTCCCCACACCAGCTCACATCCCTCAGCAGCTGGAAGAGGTGCTACCCTGGGCAGGCCACCGTCCCTCCCGGGGCTGACCTCTACTGCCAGTCATAGAGCTCTGCAGCTGCTTCTTGGGCTCTCGTTTTTCCCCTCCCAGAAGCCCCTTGCGCCTCTACAGAGCCCTGCGGCTGCCACTCAGCTCAAACTGTGGTCGGACCCTCTGGGACAGTACCAGTGTTATCCAGTAACCAGCTCGCCTGACACAAACTCTATTTATTCAGAAGACAAACATGCCAACAAAGACCCCGGACACTCATGGCTCACACTAGTCAGCCAGGCTCTCCTTTCCATAGGGAGATCTTCACAAGCCAGCCATGTTTTACGCCTTTGGGTCAGGCTCACAGATTGGGGAAGGGGATTCAGAGGCCAAGGCTGGCATTTTATGCTCTCAGAAGAGAGAAGGACCCTCCCGTGCTGCTGGAGCTTACTCTGCAGTACCACAGCTTCTCCCTGAGGACAACCCTGCCCACAGCCTGACTGTCCTCTGCTGCGCGCCCTCAGGACTTGGCCACAGCCCTCCCCAGCCACAGCCTCATCCCGCTGGCCAGGCTACGGCTTTGTGGGTTCCTCTGGGGCTGGATGGTTGTACAGCACCTGGGGGTACCGGCTCCTGGTGGGCGCAGGCAGGATGATGGGGGGAGAGTAGGGCCCTCGCTCCGGCCAGCACAGGTCCACGATGGGGTAGAGCTGGCCCTGGAACTCCGCCTGGAAGGTGTAGATGGGGCTGAGCTCATCGGGGTTGTCAGCGTTGTAGAAGGTCAGCTCACCCTTCTCGTAGTGCAGGTAGATGCCGATGCGCTGGGGCCGGGTGGTCAGCGGCAGGGTGGCCCGCGGGGTGCTGAAGGCCTCATAGACCTTCCCTTCCTTCAGGCCGATGAGCCAGACGCCATTCTCAGGAGACTTGCTGAGCTTCCCTTTGCGGCTGACCGTGCCCTTGATGATGCCCACGCGCCAGTGGTTCCTGGTGCCCACAATCACCTCCCAGTAGTGCTGGCCGCAGGAGAAGCCCTTGCAGGTGAGGATGCAGTTGCTGGAGTCGAAACGCTTGGGGTTGCTGTCCCGGCGCTGATAAAGCCCGCACTGCACCACCGTGTCACCCTTGAAGAGCTCCAGGAGGGGATGTGCTGTCACTGGGTCCAGCTTCAGCGTCTCTGGAGCTGAAAGGAAAGCACACAGGCTCCAGGCATGCCAGCAGGCAGGGGTCCGGCTCCAGGTGACCCCGGCGGCTGGCACAGCCGGACCAAGCTGAACTTTAAGCAGCTAGAGCGTTATGCCAGAGCAGGCTGCTGCCAGCACGAGACACGGCCCCACTGCTCCAGGAGCTCTCCTGAGGGTGAGGAACCCACAAGCAGAGAGCACAACAGAGGCCAGGGCAGTGCAACGCTGGCTGGGCAGCCTGTCCCACGTGCCCGCGAGTCAGGGCCCCCGGCACGCTGCCAGTGGGACAGGTCGGTACCTGGCAGGACACGGCGGTGCAGGCGCTTCCACACAGTCATCTTGATGTCGTCCTGGTGGAAGCCCGGCTTAAAGGACACGGGGCTAAAGACACCATCGCCAGGGTGCAGGCTGGGGAGCTCTGACCTGGAAAGACACGGGTAGCAGTGACACAGGTGACGGGGATGGTGTGTGACCTCTTCTCACCTAGCTGCTGTGTGTGATGGAGCCACTGGTGTCTCGCCAGCTGCTCTTGCCCTCTTCTGGGGCTGAAGGCATGGCTCTGGCTGTGGCTCTCCATCACACCAGCAGTGTCCATGCAAGGCTGCCCCAGCAATGCTGAGGTGCCCGCTGGCCTGGAAGCTCCAGCCCTGGTGCGGAGGCACTGCTGTCCCCACTGGTGCTGTTTGCTGCTGGGTCCCACCACTCACCTGACCTGGGAGGAGCCGTATTTCTGGAAAACACAAGAGAGAGAGAGAGTTGGTGGTGGGAGACTGACAGAACGGCACCTCCTCTGCATGGTCACAGCTGCACACATCCATGCCCTGGGCTGGAGAAGCCAGCGGTCTCCTCTCCTGCGAGAGCTATGAGCATTGTCTCTCATGGAGGGCAGCTCTCTGGCTGGACAGAGGACACCCACATCTCACTTCTTATGGTGCCCAGCTGTGCTTGGTGAGGGTTCCTGCTGCCCAGGGCAGGACTCAGGGCTATGAGCAGTGGGCTGAGGGCTGGAGAGCATGGCTGACCATCGCTCCCTTCCCCAGTGAGTGCACTCACCCGGATGAAATCAAGCTGGCTTTCGTTGCTGAGTGCCTCCAGAGAGCTCTGCATCTCCTTGAGCCTCTGCAGGGCGTCTGATGTCTGCTTGACCTGGGACTCAATGGAAGTGATGAGCTGGGCGGCCTTGCCCTCGATGCTCTCCAGGAAGGTGGCCTTCTCCTCATCGATGTACCTGTGCAGCTCCTGGAACTCCTTCCGGATCACCCACTTGAAGACATCTGCCTCGTTCTGTCAAGAGACAGCAAGCGGCTGTGCAGCGGCTGCCTTGCTCTGTCCCCTTCACCTGCTTTTTGGTTTCGGACATGCCACCAGCCATGTCAGTGTGTCCCACCAAGCTGCCCTCCATGGGCTTTCCAAATAAAGAGCAGCTCTTCACAGCAGGCTAGATGTTGTTTCATCCTGCTGTCCTCAGCAGCTCACCACCACGGCACCCCTGCCTTATACCTCTCCTCCCCCACATTTTGGTTTCCTGATGTCCTGAGCAGCTTCATCAGAGCCTTGAAAGAGCTCTTGGATCCCTCTGCTCCCAGGGCTAAGGGGGAGAAAGTGCAGCTCCACTCTCATTTGGGTTGAGCCCTTCTGAGGAGCCTCCCTGGGAAGCTTTGGCCTCAGAAGGGGTGGACAGGTCCCTCGGAGATGTCTGCTGCGTGGGAAATGGGGACACACAGCTAAACCAGGCATGAACTCAAAGTAAAACTAGCAGCATTGCTCTGACTGGGAAACCTGCTCCGAGTGGGGTCCTGTCCCCCTGTTATCTCTCCACCTCCAAGGACATTTGGTCACAACCGCTCTGAGCAGGGCTCCTGCCAGGACGCTTGGTGAGGGTTACGTCACCCCTTCTGAAAACAAGGCTGTGCCACCAGAGAGGGCTACGTCACCCTTCCCGAAAACAGGGCTATGTTTAATCCATGAGGTTCATGGAGAACACGAACCTCAGGGACCAGGGTGGAAGAGAAGCCATCTCCTATCCCAGCAAAGGGAGAAGAGAAGGCATAGAGGAGCTGAGCTGGGGAGACCCAGGAGCAGAGGTTTCTCCAAGGGCTGCATGGGACACGAAGGACTTGAGGACACTGGCAGATGGCACTCACCGCAATGCGGCTTTTGTTATTGATGAGCTTGCTGACGTGTTCATCCAGGTTCCTCTTGTACTGTTGGACATCGGTCAGCAGCACAGACAGCTCCTCCTGGAAAGACAGCGGAAGTTGATCTCTGTAGCAGCCCCCTTTGTCACTGGCAGTGCTCGTCAGTCCCCAAGGTGCACATGGTCATCAAAAGCCACATCCTCCTGAGCTTTCTCTAAGCTTTCTGGGGCCCTGCACGTCCTGCTGATCTTTACTCTCTTGAAAGAATCATCACAGAAACATAGGATGGTTTGGGTCGGAAGAGAGCTTAAAGCCATCCAGTCCCACCCCCTGCCATGGGCAGGGACACCTCCCACTAGCCCAGGTTGCCCAAAGCCTCATCCAGCCTGGCCTCGAACCCCTCCAGGGATGGGGCATCCACAGGTGCTCTGGGTAACTTGGGCCATTGCCTCACCCCCCGCGCAGGAAAACATTTCTTCCCAATATCTCATCTAAATTTCCCTCTTTCAGCTTAAAACCATTGTCCCTCATCCTGTCCCTTCTCCTCACGGCTGCTCTCAATCCATTCCCCCAGCCTGTGTTTGTGCTTGGGATTGCCCCAACCCACGTGCAGGACCTTGTCCTTGGCCTTGCTGAACACGTTGGGGTTCACATGGACCCACCTCTCCAGCCTGTCCATCCCTTCCCTCCAGTGTGTCAATGCTGGAGGATTTGGTTTTGCCAGAGGCAGCAGGGCGCTCAGAGCATGGCCCCGATCTGGATGCTGCTGCCCAGGAGCACCGTGCCTCCACTACCATCCCGACCCTCCACATCTCGCACCCCAAGGCTGCTTCACACCACGCAAGCGGGTGGCAAACAGCTGCCAACCAGCAGCAGTCCAGTGGCACCCTCCTGGCGCCAGTGCCGGGAGCCTGGCTGGGCTCTTATCTCCACGGTGACAGGAGCAGAGGGGACGGGTGGCCCTGTGCTTTTCCATTCTTGGGGCTTTCATGTGATGCTGGGCAGGGGACGCCAGCTGTTTACTCTGCCTGGCTGGGGCTCCTGTTTCCCTGCCTCACCCCTCTCCTGTGGCACCTCGCCTCAGCCCTTATCTCCAGACTCTTTCTGATGGTATTTGGAAACAGTCTTGAAAGGTGTCGCCGCCACTCCCCAACCCCTGCCTCTCCCCACCACGGTTCAGCCACCAAAACCATGAGCCCTCTCTCAGACGGGGACATATTCAGCCTGAGAAACGGCTGCGCCCCAGCCCAGGGACCCTGCCCCACATCTGGCTGTGCTGTGGGACTGTACTCCCCACCCTGGCATCATTTCCAGCCTGTCGCTTGAAGGAGAGGGGACATTTGGCCAGCAAGTACTGCCAGTGCCCTAACCCCCACCCCGGGAGCCCCGTCTGGCTCTGCCTGCCCACCTTCATCCGGCAGTACGCGGTGGAGATGGGGGTGATCTTGTGCTGGCGGTGGTTGCCGATGGTGCCGCACAGACCGCAGATCACCTCTTGATCGGCCTCGCAGAAGAGGCTGAGGGGGTTGTGGTGTGTGGGGCAGGACTCTGGGGTGGGCTCAGCCTCGCCCCGGCTCTGCAGGGCCTCGATGACACGGGCCAGCGTGACGTTGGGGGGCGAGGCGCTGCAGTCCACAGTCTGGCGGCACACAGGGCACAGGAACTGCCCGTCCAGCTCTCCAGACAGGGCCACCACGCAGGACTTGCAGTACGAATGCCCACACTGCAGCATCCGCGGCTCCTTGAAGACCTCGAAGCAGATGGGACAGAGGAGCTGGTCCTCCAGCTCGTCCAGGCTCATCCTCCGAGCCATCCTGCCACCTTCCTGTGCAGACCCGGCTGGGAAAACACGGGTGGGAGATCAGTCCTGTTCCGAGAGCAAGATAAGCAGAGATGAGTGAAGACAGAGCTCAGCACCTGGGAAAGGCAAAGCAGAGACACCTCCACCCCCCGGTAGCAGCACAGACAGTTGCAGACTCATCATTAGGCTCCACGCAGAGTCTGAGATGCTGGTTTTAACCTGCGATGGGTTTGGGCTCTGGAGATGTGAGACTGCTCCTGGCCGTGCCTGCTGGATCTGCCTAAGGTGTCAGAAGTCCCCACCGAGCTGTTCCCATCGGGGATCTTTGTCAGGCTGCAGCCCACCGCCAGGCAGAACCTGCCCATGTCTCAGGGCTGGAGACAGAGGCCAGGGGGATTTTCTGCTGAAAAATCCCAGCATTGCCCCTGGCCTGTATGAATTCCTAGAGATTTCTTTGGGTTCAGCGTCTCAGCCACAGACATCCTCAGAAGAACTGGGGTTAGCTCAATGCTAAAGCCAAAGGAAATCATATGAGCACGTTTATCTAGGAGATGGGGACAACCGCCACACAGTAAACACACACGAGGACGGATTCGGCTGATGCGAGGGCTGGGGAGCGTGGCTGCAGCACACCCCCTTGAAACACTCTGCGGGCTACCACCCCCAAGAGACACGAGCCCAAATCCCAGCCTCTCCCGCCAGCCCTGAGCCACATGTGGCCAGATGATTTAACAGCCACGAGGTTCAGGCAGCATCACCTCCCCTGCTGTTCCCAGTGCTGTGGGATATAACCACCAGGATCCTGGGCAAGTCAAAGACACAACCTGAAGCTGAAGAAAATCAACCTGAGGTCAAAGACTCGGTCATTTCCCACGGGAAAGGGGAGGCTGTGACCTGAGCTTGGTTTTTTTCGTACATTGCTGTAGGAGCTACATGAATCAAGGAAAGCTCGACTGCCAGCCTGTGACCCATCCGACACTGCAGGACCCCATACGGGGGGAACCAGCCTCAGCTGCTCCCTCTGCTCACACAGAAACACTTCCCAGAGAGCTGAATACCAACCTCCCACTCACCACCCCACTCACGTGTCCTGTGCTGCTTCCTCCCGGCCCCAGCTCAGGCTCTGCTTGTCCTCGTGCACCGAGCCCAATGGATGCCACTCAGCTTCTCCCGATCAAGCTGAAGATTCCAACACAGTTGGAGGGGCAAACGAGGTGGCGGTGGGACCAGTGGCCCCTCGGTGGAATGGCCAGCGGGGCCGCTCCCCTCCTGCAGCCTCAGCCGCACCGGGGATGTCCCTGCTTGCCGGGGAGAGGCCAGGCAGCCTCGTGTCCCCCTCTCCTGCTCTGAGGACAGCAACACACCCCTACAAAGGGCTGCCCACCGCCCTGCCACACAGGTACAGGCACACACATCATATGACTGTGTGGGCAGGAGCCGAGATAAGAGTTGGCGGTGTTTGCCTCCCCGAGTGGCGAGTCTCGCTGGGGTTTCACTTATCCGCACTGCTTGGGGCAGTGGAAACAACTTCACCAAAACTCTGTCATCGACTAATGCTCTTTTTTGATTGAAACAGTATTTTTTTGCTGTTGTTTGGTGAAAACATTTTGTGCTTTTGGCAAAGACCTGAAGGAAACCCAAAGTGTCACTTCTCCAGTGTGGGGCAAGGCATGCATGTGGTTTTGTCTGATTATGCAAAAAATGGTTTCTTGTGTAATTATCCTTGGTTCATGGATGTGTTTGACTTGCAGCCACCTTGGCAGCTTCCCTCTCAGTGTCACCCAGGGAAAGTTAGGGATGAGGATGGCTTCTCAGCCAGGAGGGTCCAGCAACCCGGGACAGAGGTGAAAGGATTAGCCTGAGGCTCCCACCTCAGCCTCACGCTGAAGCTTTGGGTCATTGAGCTGCGATAAAGCAGGAGGGTGCAGCACCCTGAGGGGGCTGGCGGGTGAGGACAGGCAGTGGGTGATGTCGAAATTTAGAAATTAACTTTCCTAGTGTTAAGGAAAATGCAACACGAAGGTTTTAAGCCATGTGCAGGTCTTTGATAGGCAGGTCTGTCAAATGTAGAAGTTCAAAATGATGGAATATTGGTTCGGTCAGCACTGGGACTTGCCAAAAGTAGTAAGAAATTGGGGAAAAGGTAATTCCCAGAGGGGGAGAGCATGACCACCAGCTCACGGACCATTGGCCCCACCCACTCGGAAGGATGAAAAACTAAGCACGCATGGTGATTTTAAACTAGGTGAGGAGATTTTGACCCATCATGAGTGGAAGAATACCGCACGTGTATTAGGAAATTAACGATGTACGCACTGTGTGTGTGAACAACCCCTCACCTGGGAGCTCGCCAGCCTCTGCGCACAAACCAACCAACCACAGGAAACGTCCCCGCTCGGGGCGCGGCTCGGCTCTTCGCACACCGGGCGATGAACCCAGTTTTTGGGACACCGCGGGGACGTCCCTCCTGGACGGGGCTGTCCTGCAGCGCGGGAGCGCCGGGCCGCGGTTCCCCGCCCCAGGCTCAGCGCAGGGGCCAGGCCCGGGCGTGCTGCTGGCGCTGCTGCCGAAGCCCCGGCATGGGACGCGGCCCCGCCGTGCGACTGGAGACACCCGGCGGGACCGTCCGGGGCTCCCTGAGGGAAAAAACACCCGGAGGAGGCCGCTCGACCCCCGCGGGCCCGCTGAGAGCGGCGGGAGCCGGGGCAGGGCCGCGGGACCGGGCCGGGGGGAGACTC
Source organism: Syrrhaptes paradoxus (assembly GCA_013400615.1). NCBI lineage: Eukaryota > Metazoa > Chordata > Aves > Pterocliformes > Pteroclidae > Syrrhaptes > Syrrhaptes paradoxus. The sequence continues at coordinate 18,807 of VZTO01019587.1, forward strand.
CATCCCCCAGCGTGCACTGCGCAGCCCCGTGACGCCGCCATCGCCCATTGGCCGAGAGCTGCGCGGAGGCGTGACCTCCCCGAGAGGCGCCGGCGCGTGGTGCTTAAGCATGGGTGTTGGGACGCGCTCCTTCCTCGGAGCGTGATTGGCTGAAAGCGCAAGAGTGTGCTGGGCAGCCATTGGTGAAGAGGGCGAGGGGCGCGGCGCGGCACGAGGCGCGGCGCTGGCGATGGCCGGTTGTGGCGAGGCGGCGGGCGGGGACCGGGACCGGGACCGGCCTGAAGGGAGGCAGCCCCCGCCCGAGTCCTTCCAGGGCCTGTGTCGGGTCCGGGGTCTGCAGGACCTGACCGGTGATGGAGGGGTGCGCAAGCTTCAGCTGCGCCCTGGCAGGGGGGAGACCGTGCCCCAGGATGCCTCCGTGTCAGGTACTGTGGGGCCAGGGCTGTGCGGCAGCGGCTGGGCCCAACCCTGCTCTGGGCTTGGCTCCTGCACTTTCCCCACTTCCCCGTGTCTTCTCTCTGTGCTGCCAGCCGGGCATGCTGCCGTCTGTGCTGCCAGCTCCCAGCTCCACTCCCGGAGGTGTGGGTGCGCTTAGGTGGGCGCTGTGCCCTGCTCCAGGGGTGCCAGCCTGCGGACCTTTGACCATCTCCTGAGCAGCTTTAGAGACTGGCCAGAGGAGGCCATAGAAATGGTCCGAGGCTGGAGCAGCTCCTGTGCGAGGACAGGCTGAGAGAGTTGGGGGTGTGCAGCCTGGAGAAGAGAAGGCTCCGGGGAGACCTTCCAGCACCTTCCAGTGCTGAAAGGGGGCTACAGGAGAGATGGGGGGGCTCTGGATCAGGGGGTGCAGGGACAGGACGAGGGGGAACGGTTTGAAGCTGATAGAGGGGAGATGGAGATGAGATGTGAGGAAGAAATGTTTTCCTGTGCGGGGGATGAGGCAGTGGCCCAGGTTGCCCAGAGAAGCTGTGGATGCCCCATCCCTGGAGGGGTTCAAGGCCAGGCTGGATGAGGCTTTGGGCATCCTGGGCTAGTGGGAGGTGTCCCTGCCCATGGCAGGGGGTGGCACTGGGTGATCTCTAAGGTCCCTCCCAAACCATTCCATGATTCTAAATGGCAATTGTTAGACTTATCTGTGATTAGTAAGACTAAGAAAACCTCAAATCCTTGGGAGCATAGACTGGAGTCAGGGTCTGGTGCTCCTCTGTCATTTATGTCTCAGCGCAAGGAACCAGCTCTGGTCTGTGTGGCTGGGTCTGATGTGTGCACTGGGGGAAATGGAGAGGACAGAACCTGTTGTAAACAGTCCCCTGAGCTTCTAATATTGAGGTGCTCGTGGCTGGTAAATCTGTGTGCTTTGGACTTCAGTGTGAGATCAGCACAAGAACTTACAAGTGCTTACACACGTACAGTAGTATGTCTTTCCGTTTCAGAGACTGCTCTCCCTTATCAGTATTTTAGCACCTGGGATACTCTGTTTAACTTCTTGTGCCTGACAGATTAAGTGAAAGGGCATCCTGACCTTGAGAAAAGCAGGATTTCCAGGTCCCACCTGTGCTCACAGAACAGAGAAGTTTGAAGCTGAAAATGGTTCTTGAAGTGAGGGCCTGGTCCTGTGTCAAAGGGAAGCCCTTGGGGTGGGTTTTCTAAGTGGAGTTGCCCGTACAGCTTCCCAGGGAGTGCCTGAGCTTGGAGGGGTACATTTCCCCTTTTGTTTCTCTTCCTAGGGCTTCAGCTTTGGTTGGGAAAGGCTTTATTATGCATTTCTGCAGATAATTGAGGCATTTTCATTTTCTGCAGCTGAAGCTTCCATTCCAGTTCTTAGAAACACAAAATCACATCTCTTGATTAGAAAGGTGTCGAGACTGTGAAGTGGCTGTTTTATTTGGTGTTGATGTTAAACCAGAATCAGCACCACTTAGCTGCTTTGATGTGACCAGGTTTTTGGTATAAAGACACAGTAGTTTGTGCTCCCTCTGCTGTTCTACAGCAGAAGGAGGGAAGAAAAGCAGGATAAAGGGGTGATGCTGCAAAACCAACTCCCAGTGTGCTTCTGGTGGTACTGTTACTGAATATGGAATCAAACTCTTGCTTTTCTCTTCTCGCTTTGGGCTGCTCAGTGAGGTATTCCGGGTACCTGGAAAGCAGCGATGAGCCCTTCTGTGCAAGCTGCATCAAGAAATATCCTAGGCTGATGAAACTTGGAAAAGGTAGGTTTGAGCCCCAAAAGTGTGTCCTGGGCCTCGGGTTTATAAGGACCAGCCCTTTAAGACATGTCAATTTAAACACTGTTTAGTATCTTTAGGTTATTTGAACCTTTAAAACTTGTTAATGGAGCGCAGAAGCCTCCTGCTTTACACAGGTGATGGTCAGTTGGGAACTGATCCCCCTCTGCCCCTCTTGGCTGTGGGAGGGAGCAGCAGTGCCCATGCTGTTGGTGGCAGCAGGGATGCTTGCCACCTGCCTTGAAGCAGCTGCTTGTCTTGGTGTTTTTAAATCACCTGAGAGAAGATGTTCCTGGTTGCTGTGTGTGTGATCCCACAGCAGGGCACCTGGATAAGCCAGAACAGGGGCAGTTGACCATTGTAGTTGCCAAGATGTGAGCTACTGAGGATTTTTTCTAACAGGCTGTAGGATAAATTGTTGTTTAGAGTCTGATGGGGTTTCCTGGTTTCTCATGACCTTCCATTTTTTGTTGAGACAGACGTTACGCTTTGGGGCCTGGAAATTGGCCTGCTGACGATGAAGGTGGGAGAGGCGGCGAGATTCTTCTTCCTGCCAGGTTATGCCTATGGGAAGATGGGCTGTCCTCCTCTCGTTCCTCCGAATGCCACGGTCATGTTTGAAGTGGAGGTGCTGGACTTCATAGACTCAGCTGAATGCGATGCGTTCTTTGAGTTGTCTGCTGTGAGTTGCCTTAATAAGGTTTGAGACCTAAATCTGGAGGCTAAACTTTTGTTCTCTCTCCTTCCAACCGCTGTTGCTTGTGTATTACGGACATTTAGCGTAATTGCAGGTGCAGCATCCAGGCCTTAGGCTGTGAGCTGTGCTCTGATGCAAACACAGGCCCTTTGGCGCTGCCCCTGCGTGCCTGGCTGTGTTTGCGCTCCTGTGCAGAGGGAGAAGCTGGGTGCTGCCTTTCTTTGCTCTCATGGCCTGGAGTCAGTGGAATGACTTCCGTTTATTTTTAGCTTTACAAGAAACCTCATGGTTTCACTAGAGGGCACCAGCTTACAGGAATTTCTCTGAACAGCAATGAGCTGTCTGTAAAAAATCCTATTCAGTCTGCAGTGTTCAAGTGCTGCCCCCCCTCCAGCCCCCACCCTTTGTCTCTGCTTCTTGGCTGCTCTCCCAAGTGCTCCTTCACTGGTCGCTTTCCTCCCTGGTGAGTTACAGTGTTATTGTTAATTCCCCCTTTTCATGTAAAGGGCGTTGGGCTGTGGTTGTGGGTCAGTGAGTGGGGCCCAGGCAGCAGCGCTGGTGGGGGAGGCCCTGCTCGGTTCCCTCCTGCTTGGACACCGGCCACTTTGTCCCCACGTAGCCCTGCAAGCAAACCACGCTTGTTGCAAGAGAGCTTACGCCCCTTCTTGCCAGTTTTCCACCCTTTCTGGCTAACTGACCTCTCTGTGAGCTTGCTCAAACTTGGAAACCCAGGAGAAAACCTGTCCCTTGCTTTTTATCTTTTTTGACTATTGTTGGGGTTTTATTTGGTGGGTTTATGCCTGGGGTGTCAGGCAGGTCCCAGAGTTTGCCTGAGGCAGCCACCGTGGGGGATGCTGAGCCATCAGAGCAATGGAGCCTTTCAGTTGGCTTCACCTTTTGTGCCAGCGATAGCGTTGGTGTGAACTGTCCTCTCTGCGCTAAGCAGGTGAGAGAGTTGGGCAGGATTTAAGAACACATTCCTACATTTTTCCCTGCTCTGAAGTGCCTTTGGTCCTGGTGAGCTTCCTGACCAGGATGGTAGCTCTTTTCACCAGGAGTTACCAGCACAGGAACAGTGGTGTGTTCAGCCTGGTGAAGGGAAATGCCACGTGGTGGTGGCCTGGCGGGACGCTGCAGGGGCCTCGGAATGCCCTGGCTCCTGCGCTGGGAGTAGTAGGGGACTGTGCAAGACTCTCCTGTCTGAGCTCTCTGCTCATTTTCTTTTGTTTGAGCTGAAATTCAGGTATTTCTTTACACAGGAACAGCAGGATAGCGTTCCGCTGCAAAAGGTGTTGAAAGTGGCAGACACGGAGAGACAGTTTGGCAACCACCTGTACCGTATGCAGAACTTTGAGGATGCCAAAGGCAGATACAAAAAGGTATGATAGCCGAAAAAACAATGTGCTTTCCATTGTGAAAAGCTGTGAAAGCAGTGATTATTAAGTGCAAGCTCACCATAACAAGTACAATTTAAAGATCAAATAACTTCATTATATTTTCCAGGCATAGCTTGTTATTTAAGAACAGATCTTAAACACCCGCTTTTGTGTGAGCGGCAACGGTAAATGAAGGAGGAGAAGGGTTGGCAGAAATGTGCAGAACCCCTTTCCTTCAGACTTGATGTGTGCTCTAGCTGAGACAGAAAAGTACATCTCGGCGACGGTGTGAACCCTGGGGAGTTTGTGTGTCTGAATGCTGAACTGGAGCCATTCGGGTCAACCTCTGGAGGTTGCCTGGTCCGNATATCTGAATGCTGAACTGGAGCCGTTCGGGTCAGCATCTGCTGGGAAACGTTCTGATACAGGATGGCTTTGGATTGCAGCAGTGTGCGGGCTCATGCTTTGAGAAGCAGTCTAGAATCCCCGCAGTCTGGAAACAGACATATCGCTGGCATCCCAGGCACTCTGCTTTTAGCCTTCCAGTTGGGAATCGCAAAGTACTTGAGGCTGGTAGGAACCTCTGGAGGTTGCCTGGTCCGGTCCTGCGGCAGGAAGGTCAGCCACAGCGGGGGGCTTCCCGGGGCTGCGTCCATTTGTGTTTTGAACATCTCCAAGGATGGAGACCCCGCAGCCTCTCTGGGCAGGAAAACACTCAGTTGTTCCCAAACTGGAGGGCATCTGCCTTTGTTTCACAAGTAGTGAGGTTTTGTGAGATTTCTCTTCTCTCCATTTAGGGTTGCTTTTTGTTGGTATTTCTTTATAACAAAAATAATTTAAGTTGCCTTTCTCCCTGTAGGATTTCTCTTCTGTCTTTGGCCTTAAAAATCTGTGTGTAACATTTTTATTCTGCTGCTTGATAGTTTCCTAAACTCATAGTCTTAGGGCTGAGCTGGCCATGCTGTTAAAGCCGTGCAGTATATTCAGAGTTTTGGTTATTATTATTTTTACCTGACCAAGGTAAACAGAAGCATGGGTGTAGCTGGCTGATGAGATGGAGTTTGTACTTCCCATGGCTTATGTGTTGTGCGCTAGTTCTTTTTTTCTGTCTTTTTTCCTGCTCAGGCATTCTCCATCCTCTGTCGCAGTCCCTCCGATGAGAATGAGCAGTGCCAGATCAATGCTTCCAAGTTGTTGCTGCTCCTGAATCTCTCAAGTACTTACCTGAAACTGGAGCGTCCTGAGCAAGCTTTGGTATATGGGAAGAAGGCCTTGGAGATTGACCAAAAAAACGCCAAAGCGCTGTTCAGGTGTGGCCAGGTGGGCAAAAATAAATTCTTCTGGTAACCACATCAAGGAATTCCCCAGCCTGACTGACTGTGGCGAGAACCGAGGAGAACCACGGAATTTTGGGCCAGCCCTCCCCAGCTGCTGCAGCAGTCGAGGTGGTTTGTCTGCATCTGATCTTTTGGAAAATCTGTCTCTCTGTAAATCCGTCACACAGATCTTTTCATGGGGGATTCCTGAGCTACCTGGATCTGTCTCAGAAATGTTAGTGGCTGCACGTGTTTCGGTCCTGAAGGATGGCAGTGAGTCTGTATTTATCTTGTGATGCTTCTGTCTTCTTTCAATGGCAGGCTTGTCTCTGCATGGCAGAATACCAAGAAGCCCGGGATTTCCTGGTCAGAGCTCAGCGCATACAGCCGTTTAACTACGATATTAACAATGAGATCAAAAAGTTGGCAAGGTGAGAGAACGCCTTTCCATCCTTGTGGAAGAGACAGTGCTTAGACAGGCTGGAACACCCACTCAAAAATACTCAAAATGTTTAAAAAAACCCAAAACACAAAACTATTGGCTTAATGAGTGACTTGAGAAAATGCAGAAGGTTTCTCTTGGTGTGGAGACAGCTGACTCAAATGTTTTGTAGATGCAGCGGTTACAGGTGATGGGGGAGGAGCTGAGAGCACCCACTCTTTCTCTGCAGTTTCTCTGGAGGGACGTGTATGTTACGTTCCTTGGGAGTAGGTTGGTCAGGGTGATGACAGGGAGACACAAAGCCAGTGAAATGCAGTAGGCGAGTGCTCAAGCTGATAGTGTTTTGGATTAATAAGTTTGTTTTTCATTCCCTTTAATTAGAGCAATTCTTCTGCACTGCAGAAGTACGTCAGTGTACAATGCTACGAATACTAACGTTCGTTAAAAGTTAATTTCTTGCTGTGTTGGAGGTAGTCAGTGAGCAATCCTGAAGGCAAACTTTCCCTTCGCCCGCAGGCTGAGCACAGCACAATCCTGCCAGCTTTAGTCATGCCCTAGCCCCACCAAAACATGACTAACACTAGTCTCTGTCCTCGTTCTGTTCTTCCCTTTGAAACTGGCAAAAGCCCTAGCTGGTTCCCAAAAATGTGCGCTGTACTTCTGGCGCTGCTCACAAATGCAGAAGGCGCTGCAGCCTCCAGCTTCAGAGATTACAAAGCAGCCCTTGAATGCAAACCCTCTTCTTTTGTGTGTCGCTGCTAGGCATTTGCAAAGAGGTTTGTAGGCAGCAGTAACCTCTCTTAGAGTAGTTGATGTGGTGGAAAAGCCAGTCTCATGGGCTGAGTACCTTCACCAGGTAAGATTGTGGCAGAGGGCTGTTCTTGCACATCGGTGTCCTGTATATCCACCTTGTCTTTAACAGTCTGTGATAACACCAAGCCTTCAGACTTGTTCTGTCACTTCAGAAGTACAAAGAATTTGAAGGCAGTGTTAGCTGCTGCTCTGGACATCTGAAATAAACCAATTCTATTCATCCTGCTCTGCCTCTGGGTACATAGCTACCAAATTGCTGGGTGAGCACAAATAGTTAGAGAATAGATGTGGAGGGCTGGCCAGCCACTCTTGGAGGTGTGCATGGTCTCAAAGACCTGTGCTGGAAGTCCTGATTCTAGAAGCCTCGTGTTCCCTTAGACCCATTTGAAATATGTTGTCATATAAAAGAAGAATCTTGCTAATGTTGAGGTTGCGCAGCAAGGAAGCAACAAGGCATTCTGCCTTTGGGGAAGTAGCGGGCAGGCTGGTGGGCTCTAACTGGAGACAGCAGCACAGACACCTAACACGTGTCAGCAAGCTGAGCATGCATTAAAACACTGTTGTCTCGGAGTTTCTGCTTCGGTGACAGTTAAAATTGTGTATCTTTTTGCATTTATTATGACAAAGAGTGGAATTAGTATAAAATAGCTGAAGATGACGTTACTGGGTGTTATTAATTACGCTGCACCTCAGTCTAGATCCTGTAATGTTGTGAAACTGCCTTGCCTGAGAAAACGTGAAATGTGATCTGATAAATGCTTCAGAAATGGAATAGGAATCAAAATCTTGTTCTTAGAAGCTCTTCACTTCCTTACTGAGTACATTTGTACTTTGCAAAAAGGAATCTTGTGTGTTAATTCACAGCTACCTTTTGCTGTCTGAAACAAAACTTCTAAAACCTTCTGTTAAGCAGCTGAACCTGGGTTCCTGGCAAAACTCGCCCCGCTGGAGATGGCATGCCTGTCTGGTACCAGCTGTAGTGGTCTTGATGGTGCAAATTCTGCTGCTGGATTTGGTGTTTTTATTCAAAGGCTTGTATTGCATCAAATCCAGAACAAAATGGGGTTGTTCCAACATCTGGCGTGAATCTGCACCTCCAAAGGAGGGCTGCTTGGATCTCCTGCTGGGGCAGGCACGTGGGTGTGCCATCCACAGCCTAGGTGGGCATCCCTGATCTACTCGGTGTGGACAGTTGTGGCAACATCTGTCTGAGACTTAACAGAAGAGACTTACTGTGCTGGGATTTCATTGAATGAAGCACTTTGGGGTTCTAAACCTGGGGCGAGGCTGGTGGTGGGGGGCTGAGCGAGCATTAGCCAACATCAGTTTTGCCATTTCTGGTGCAGTGCAACAAAACACTTTGCCTTTGGCCTTATATGGGAGCAGATGCAGGAAAGCTGACCATGGGACGGTGCCCAAACTGAGTCACCCTCTGGCTCCGGGATTCCTCACCAGTGAGACCTCACTGCCGGTGAGGTGAGAGCACAGGGTGCAGAGGATAGAATCACAGGATGGTTTGTGTTGGAAGGGCCCTTAAAGCCCATCCAGTGCCACCCCCTGCCATGGGCAGGGACACCTCCCACTAGCCCAGGTTGCTCAAAGCCTCATCCAGCCTGGCCTTGAACCCCTCCACAGGGATGCTGTGCTTGGAGAGGCAGCGATTAAACTGGAGCAGTCTGGGCAGCTTCTGCTGTGATGGTGTGACGTTGGCAGGGGAGTGAGAATGGAGGAGGAAGCATCTGCCCTGTCATCTGCTTAGTCTGGACACGGATCCCTGCTGTCTCCTGTTCATCCTCTGCCCAAGTTTGGTGTCAATGGTAGATACCCTGGAGCAGGGCACTTTAGGCGATGGCTCCTGCTGGGCACTGAAGGAGCTTGCGCAAGGAGAGCCACAAATGAGGAGACACCCAACTAGACCACAGGATACAGGTGGGGTGCCCCTGCATTGTCACGTACTTGCGAAACTGGTGCAGAAAGCATCTGGCTACCAAACAGTTAAATTGTCTATTTGGCTAATAGTCACCAGCGAAGCAGAGACCCCAGGACCGGGATAAGGCACAATGTTTCCAGCTCTCCTCCCTGATATGGCAGAAAGAAGGGCTTAGGGGAGCTGCATCTTTGCTACCAGAACACTCTTACATTAATTAATTTATATAGAAAAAATAAGATTTTCTGGTTGTGGCACTGGCGGTTGGGTGGGCAGTCCACAGCCCGTGGTGTCACACTGGGCTCTACTTTGCAGGTGCTACAGGAAATACATGGAAAAGGAGGAAGAAATGTGCCGCCGAATGTTTGGCCATCTCAACTCTTCTTCTGACTAACCAGGAATGAAGGTAATCAAGTTGTGAGAAAGGCTGAGGTCTCCCAAAACAGCTGTCGTGTCTGAACTGCGTCATCAGATGGGAAACCTGCTTCTTTTCTACGTGAGAAGGTTCTGGAGGCACAATGTCGGGCAATGGGAACATGTGGAGGGAAAGGGGCAGGATGGTGGGGTGAAACACTGCTCCATTGTCAGTTTGGGGAATCTTTCCTGCAAGGCAAGCTGGCGTAGGACAGGAGCCTGAAACTGGCAGCACTTGAGTAAGTTTGGTTTTGTCGTTTCCTGTGCTGCTCATCCCAGCTACTCCCTGTCAGAGCCAGGGGGAGAAATAGCTGTGTAGTCTTGTTTCTCTGCCAATTAAAAGAAACAAAAAAAAATTGTTCCTGTCAAACTTAAGAACTGGATTTTCTCCTCCCCTCCAGCGCTCCTGTCTGGAGCTGTTGGAATGCCTCACTTCAGAAAAATCTAAATATTTTCTTTCTGGGTTTTTTGAAATATTAAAAAACCTGTTTGTATAGAAAATTTCAAATAGATGTTTTGGACTCTTTAAAGTCTTAAATCTTCTAGCAAAATTGACGGGTTTATAAATGCACAAAGGCTCTTTGATCTCTCTTTTTTTTTTAATTTTTTTTTTTTGTCAAAACCTTCTGGGGAGGGTGCTTAAGGGGGAGTGGAAATCTTTGCTGGTCTCTTGCCTCAGGGTAAACCCTAGGGAAAGAGTTGCAGAAAATGACAGCAGCCTTCTGTCAGAAAGCATCACCAGCTCGGGGCTGTCTGAGTTTGCTGCTGTTCCCTCTCATGCCATACAGGCAGTACCTCTTCTGCTTGTACAAAATGAGTACTGGCAGCCCTTCCACCCGCAGCAGCGCCAGTGCAGGGTGCAGGTCTGGTGTGTTAAGGTTGGCTTTTTTGTCTGTGCTTGTGAGGAAGCGAAGGTAGTAGTTGAGGAAGAGGTTTGATTGAACTGGTTCCTACAGCAACACAACTCTCTCCTGGCTGGACCTGCCTCCCTGCTGCCATCTTCGCCCCTCTTGCTGCAGACTTCAGGCAGAACATTCTTTGGCATTTTCTGACAACTCTGTACAAGTTCAGAGTAGGGCACAGGCTGTACTCGGTCAGTCTGGCAGGTCTGCCTCATCCTCTGTCTCAGGTATTTAGTGAGCCTGTGAGCCCTGCCTGCGGCTCGTGTTTAATGAACCTGTGGAATCACAACAGTGATGCAAAGATTTCCTATATGAAACTTTCCTATATGCCAGGGGGCAGGCGCTTGTTAAGCGTTGACCTGACCTGTTGTCCAGTTTACCAGGTAAATGACTGGGAGCTGTAGTCGTGGCGTTTTCTCCCTCCTGGCACACTGCTGCATCCACCCCCTGCTGCAGAGCCCCTTCCCGATGAGTTTGCTGCGGCTGCTTTTGGCGAGTTCTGCAGCGGCTGCTCTGTTACAGGGACAAATGCTGCGTTGCTCTGTACCGAATAACCCAGGGCCGTGTTCTATGTTTTGTATAATGACACTCAAACCCAGACACACCTGAGTACTTGCGTTCTGTCCGGTATTTCTGTTGCTCTCACTGTAGAGTCCGGTTCCTCTAATTGGCACAAACAACATCTTGCTCAGAACAAATTTTCTTCCCTTTAATGGAGTTTCAGGTCAGAATAAATCTTCTCTTTGGTGCAAGGCCACTTATGGTGCTTCCTGGAGGAATTCAGAAATACTCAGAGGGAGAAATGGAAGCACGAACACTTTCTTAAAATCAATCCTGCTGCAGTTCCTTGCAAACACAGTGGCTTGAGCCTTGTGCTTACCCCTGTTTGGGTTATTTTTCTGCCTCTGTGCACTTTGTGTGGTGCAGATGCCTTGAGCCACATTACCGGGGACCTGCATAGCTGAAAGTCGTCCGCAACGTCCCCTAAAATGCAGGATGGGTGGGCTGAGGACCTCTGGCTTATTGGAGTTTTTTGTTCTTTCTTGTTTGGAAGACCCAACAGGAATAAAAGGAGTTTGTTATCGTTGTATTGCCGTGGTCCTTCATAACCAATAGAATTTAACCATGAGGAGTGGGGACAAATTCCCTAGAAATGTTGTAGAGGGTCCCTGGTGATAGTTTAATCCCAGAAAGATGAGTGTCTGAGCTTTCTTTTATTAAGAGTGGGCCAAAGTTAAAAGCTTGCCTCTAATGCGTTATCTCAGCCAATACACAGGAGAAGTGGTCCCGGTAGTCAGGAGTGCACAGGGAAGTGTTCCAGTGAAAACAAACAATGTTGGAATTATGGCAGGAAACTGTGACTCTGAGGTCAAACTCAGATTGCTACGAATAGCAGGGTCTAGCAATTCTGAAGCCATTAATTGGTGAGAATTGGCTGTGGAACTGGGGCTGTGTCACCAGGTAGAAGTGACTATAATTGGGCTTAAAATCAGCAGCAGTTGCCAGTTAAACTGACCTAATAAGCTGAAAGAGACTTGCAAATAAACGGAGAAGTATGTGCGTAACAGAGTCAAAACTCCTGCCTTGGGAAGGCTCCAGACTCTTGAGTAAACAGCAACTTGCTCCTTCCCCTCCTGCTCTCCCTTATTACTGAGCAGATCTGAAATGTGCCTCCTGCTGATACTGTCCCTCCCCACTGTGTTGAGCTCAACAACAGAGAACCGGCAATTTCACTTCTTTTGGAATATGCAAATGGAGATGTCCTGTGCTGCGAAGGAAATTGTTAAATGTCTGCTTTATGCTGAGCCTTGCTGGAGTGGATACGAAGCCTTGAAGGATGACTTAATTAAGCATTCTCCTTGCTAAGCAGAGGAAGGAGAAAAGCTTTAATAAGGTTGGGGTTTTTTGTTGTTGTTTTCCCGCCAGCACTCTCCTTTTCTAGCATCTTTCTTTTCTTCAGAGGAGTTCCGCAGTTCATGCCTGCGGTGGTACCTGTGATACCTCTGGAACAGGCTCCGGTCTCTTCTAGACCCTGTCAGTGGAGAAATGGCCACAGCACCTCTGTGTGGGGGTGTCCTGCCGCACACCTTCCCAGCCAGGTGCACTGGACACAGTCCCTGGTTTGAATGTGCTGGTGGTGGCTCTGTGCAAACCAGGAGATCTGACCTGGGCTTAGAAGTGAGAAGATGATGTGAAATGGGAAGGAGGGAGAGCCTGGCAATATCTCAGTGCCCTACCGCACCTGTCCTCCAAGGCGTGGGTGAAGGGGTGGTTCTCCAGCCTCACAGAGGATGCCTTGGGGCAGCTGGGGGCCATCCTCCCTAAGCCGTAGCAAGTGTCTGGAGCCTGGGGTTCCTCTTTGTGTCCTCAAACATGAAGCTCCCAGATGAGGTAGGAGCAGGTCTCTGGCTGCGTTTCTCCTCAAGCTCCTGTCTGCCTGCCTGAGTGCACCCTGCACGCTTGTCCTGGGAAGGACAGGCTGAGCCCCAGCAAACACCCTCGTGCAGGCTTTTATTGCTCAGAGCTTTTGCCAGCAGCAGGAAGATACAATATTCTGCTGTAAAAAATAAGCAGTGTGTGAAAAAGATGCTGGCTCTTTCCATTCCCATGATAATACTTGGTTTGTCATGCAGGTGGAGTTTAAAGAGAATGTGTATGTGTAAGATCTCAATTTCTTTAAGAAGAAGGTTTTAGTTTTGCAGAACACTCAGAGTTACTGGCCTTCACTTCCAGCAGCAAGGAGACCCACAGTTATTTTAAGGTTTTCTCTGAAGTATCATTTTTAGTCTCCTTTCTTCACCCCTCGTGTTTCAGTTGTGATAAGCTGTATGAAGTGTAAGTAAAAAATTTTTCATTACCTTGATGGATAAAAAGGCAAATTGGATAAGCCTACACCTGAGCAGGTAGTGACCAAACTGATTTTGGCTGGGAGCTGCTGCAGGTGCCTGTGACCCATATGTCTGGGATGAGGCACAGAGAAGGCTCCAGGGCTGACAGACGGTGGTAAGCAGTTTTCCCCCGGCTCTTGCCAACCCAGGCAGAACTGGCATGGCTGGCCACCAGTCCTGCTGGTCTGGAGTGCTCAGGCTTTCTCTCTGAACTGGCAGAAGCGATGTCTCTATCCTGTCTGTTTCTCTTAGTCTTGAATCTGGGGATTTTAAAAGCTCATGCCTTATGCAGCAAAACAGAGGGCCCTTTTCCATAACTTACTGTTGTGTGCTTGTTCTTCTCGTCCGGTTTCTCAAAGGAGCGTGGGGAGCTGTAACCGTGCCTGTATGAAAAATCCCACGTCCTCTTGGGCTTGAAGGACATTGTCACCTCCAGAGAGTGAGGGATGTTTGTCACATTTCGGAGATGTCTCCTCCTGAGCAGACACACTCAATGATTTAAATCGCTGTGTGCAGACATGGGCCAGCTGTGGCCAGGCTGGTGTACCCACATGTCTTCCCCACCCTGGGGTCAGTGTCACTGACCGGGAGTGTCCCTGTGTCTTGCTGCTTCAGCATGGCACTGCCCCGAGGGCTCTGCTACCTGGACTGGGGTCAGAGCCGATGGCAGCATTCAGAGCTGGTACACAGCAGAAAGTAACTTCAGCACAGAGTTGAGAAGAAAAAAAACTTCAGATGACAGTGGTGTGAACCATGCCCTTCTGGCTGATTTTTTTGGGGTCCTTCCATGTTGGTGGTGTGGTGGTTTTGGTGGGGGTTTTATTTGTTGGTTTTTTTGCTTATTCTACAGTCTCTACTTTGTTCAAATGAAACTGCAAACTTTTAATGACCTGGTACCCTAGGCTTCAGGTGAGATGCTCTCCTGATGAGGAGAGGGTGTTGGTGCTGGGCAGGGTCCTGTGAGACCTGCCAGCTTTCTGCTCCATCAGGGTGAGCGGTGAAACTCTGACGAACTCTGGAAGAGGTTAAAATGCTCTAACTGGGCATTGTAGTAGCTGTGAAGATACAGGGATAGCTGAGGTTAACAAAAAGAGTTCCAAGTGCCCTCAAAAGTGTTCATGGTGGTTTGGGGAAATACTCGTGCTCTGCTTGTGAGCTCCCAAGCCTTGTTCACCCGGTGCAGCCTGTGGTGGGGTGTCCTTTCTGTCGGCAGCAACCCAGAGCAGCTGGCGGAGGCTCGGGGGCTCCATCGCTGCTTGAACAGCACCAGGGCATCGATTTCTGGGGGTGACATCGTGGCAACAGCACTTTGCAAAAAGATAATTTTATGGTTGTCAGCACCAAGCGGCAGGAGAGACTAACAAGGGTGTAAGATTTGGGGAATGATGCCTTTGGAAAGGCTTTTTGCTTAAGACACGGGGAGTGTCTTGGCACTGCTGTGAGCTGGTTTGCAGAACTGCAGTTATTTCTAGTAAGGGTGGACGTGACCTTCACGTGCCTCTCCCACTACCCACCCTGCTTTATCAGGGACCTGTTGATTTGACAGAATGCTGAGTATTATTGACATGAAAGTTATCTGAGCTCTTGAAGGCCTAAGAGCTGCTGTAAGGATCAGTTTTATCCCAGACTTGCTGGCTGAAGTCCTTTCTGAGTCAGAAGTGTGTGTTGAAGAGTTCATCCTTTCTTTCACTTTCCCATAATTGTCCCTCTTGTGAGACCTGCTCTCTGAACAAGTCATTTTATTGCTTTGTCTGGCTGCTGTTTTAAAAGACTTTTTTTTTTAGAAATGGTTGGGAAAGAGCTCCGCTTTCTATTTTCCCTTTTTGCTTTAGGTATCCTTGTCCTATCAGAGATCTGAGCAGACTTGACAGATCCCTCTTCCATCACCTCGGGTTCAGGATGGTAGCGCATGTCATCAGCATTCAGGGTCTTTGGAGTTGAGACTTGTTAAAGATCTCTGGAGAATTCATCCTGCCACTGAGCTGTCTGTCTAGCGTACAGGCAGCGCTTCAAACTCACTGTGGATCCTTTGCAGAGCTGAGGATCATGACAAATTGGTTTGCAAAAAAAAGAAAAAAACAGATCTTCAGATAGCAATGGAAGCTCATACGGTGTGGTTATATCGGTGAGTAGTGCCTCTGCTCTGTGCACTTTCGCCTGTGAATTTGGATGTCTGGTGCCCCTGCAATGGTGTGGTCAGAGCCTGTTCAGGGGTGTCTGTGGGCTCGGGTTCTGCTGTGCTCTGAAGGAAGGCTGCACAGCCATCCTGGCCGTAAAAGTGAGTGCGCTTGGAGCGCTAACAGCTGGACATCCCCAAACAACACTTCAGAGAAATGAGGGTACGGCTGACGGCAGCATCGCTTCCGGAGAGAGCAGATAAGTGGTACCCTAATGAGGCAATTTTCTGAAGGCATGTCGCACGCTCAGAGACGGGCTCTGGAATGGTGATAATGTCATGTTCCCTCTAGTAATTGTCCAGATAAAACCATGGTAGCCTGCCATTGTAAATGGCTGTTTCTTCTCCTCGTATCAGGGTGGATTGCCCAGCACACCTTGTTATCGGCTGGCTGGCAGCACCCTCGCTACCGCTGGGCTTTCTTCTTGCCTCTCAGGAGAGCCGCAGCCTGTCGGTAGCCCCTCGTGGGGTCCCTGTGGAGCGTTTCAGAAGGAGCTGGCTCCCCTCCCAGGAGCGGTGGTTTTTCTCTGGGTTGTCACATCAGTGGCAGTTCCTTTTGGGATCGTTGGGGTTAGAGTGAAGAGCACTTTGTGGGCAGTTGCCATTCAAGAAGATTTTAGCTCCTTTGCTGATCTGCTCTCCGAATGCCTGCACATGGCATCTGCTTCTCCAGCGTGCTGGCGTGAGATGGACTGTGTCCCTCTGACCACCAAGTCAGAACTTCCCGTCCTTTCTTCTCCATGTTCAGCGAGAATCCTAGTAAGATTTGGACAGAAGTGTTGGACAGAAGGCATCCTGTTTCCCAGAACAGACATGTGGAAGCTGCATTTCTCTGGACGTCCTTTAACAGCCCTTGCTGGGATGTCAGAGCCAGGCCACCCCTCCAGCCCTCCGCGGAGCTGGTGACTTGATGACTGCTCTCGAGCATCGCTCTTCTCCCTGTGGGTTATCTCGGTGCAATGCTGTTGGGAGCTGCTGCTTCAAAGCGTGGGTGTCCTGAGGGCTGAGCTGGCAGGAGCTACGCTTGAAGTGCATGCTTCTTACTTCCCAGTTTTCTTGTGCTTTGACAAAAATCTAGTTTAGTGCCTACATAACACTTCCCCGCAGCCCTGCGAGAGATGGAGTCAGGAAAGGGGGAGCAGGGGAAGAGGCAGCAACAGTTCTTTATGCAAGGAAGCAGCTTAAACAAATTCTAAAGCCTTAGTTAAACATTAACTGTTAATTATGGCTTTAATGCAGAGTAAAGGTGACTGTGATTATAAATGACCTGTGACCTGGCCTGTTGCTTACTGTAAATTGACGGCTGCCTGCCTTGTCTTTCTGAAGCATGAATTAAAATATCTGGTACCAACAGACTTCTCTCTGAACTTCAAAGCCAGCGTGTGCCTTGCTGGTTTTCATGGCTGAGTTGCTGCCAACCTGCTGTTAAGGGAAGGAAACAAATATTGGAGTGGAGCAGTGGTTGGAGCGCGCTGTTCCCCTACCTGCAGGAGCAGGGAAGGCTTTGAACGCGATCCAGAGCTCTGCGTCTTCAGGGCCGCGTGTTTCCCCTCCACTTCTCTTTTGATTGTGTAGCCATTAGGTTGAAATGAAAGAGATGAACTGATCAAACACTCATTGAAATGGCTTTAGGGTTTCAGTTTGAATATTTTTTTAATTAGCTCCATGTAAAGACTTTATTACTTCAAATAGCAGCCATGAAACCAGAAGACTCACAGTTTGATCCTTTGTTTTTTGTGGTGCACTAGAAGTCTCAGTAGCAGTGGGTTTTAAACCCACCTGGACAGCCCAAACCACAACTAGCATCCCCTGGAAACATCAAGTGATTATCTTTTGAGTGTGCCTCTCGGGGACACATAAAAGGAGGTGCTGTGTGGGGATAATATTAGACTGACAAGTAGCAGAGTAGAAGTCAGTTGCATTTTAGCAGGACCAAAGATGCTTTTCTCTAATAACATGCAGAACACTGCAGCACATCAAGTGTAATTATTTTTTTTTCCATTCTACAAACCTTTCTTTCCGTGCCCTAGTTGCTAGAACTTCATGCTGTGAGCTGGTGAAATGATTTAAGCATTTCTACCCGATTCATTTTCAAAGAGAAGAGATCAGCAGAAGTGTCCTCGAGTAGTTTTCCTTCTTCAGAAACTTCCTCTCCCTTTCTCCCGCTCATGGTGGATGCTGGAAGCGCTGCCAGCCTGACGCTGCCTGTGAATATCTTGCGTTACGATGAACCTCGTTAGCCCCGAGTTTTGGAAGGTTCGTCAATAAAAGGTGACCTGTTAAATGCAACTGATGTGGGGTTTTGTGGGTCTGGGTGAACCAGGACAGTGGCTCTGCACCGACTTGTTACCGTGGATCCTAGTTTGTGCTAGGCTGGAAGTCTCTACTCACGTGTTTCTGGCGCTCTTGCAAGTTGCTTGACTCTTTTGTGCTTTTATTATCCCAGACTTTAACTGGGGGCAGCCCTTGAGAGACGCACATTGTCCTGATTCCGAGTTTTCTGGCAGGGTGGCATTTGAGTCACGGGTTTCGTGTGGCTCTGAGCGTCCAGACCAACTAAAACCTGGCTCCTTCGGGGTCACCGGAGGAGGAGGATGAGTAATCCGCTCAACCTCACAGCTAACCCTGCGCTGAGCAGGAGACCTGCTTGTGTTCCTTGCAGCCCCAATTATCCTGTGATCCTGTGGTGCCTTTCAAGGATATATAATGAATGAGGTGGGGATTCCAAGCACCATGTGATGCTTCATCTTCTCATCCTTTAGTCTATAAAGCGTCTGTTTTCCTCACAATTACTGCTGGTTTTGCCTTCTGGTTGGCAGTCTGTAAATTGATATTCTCTAAGGAGCAGGCTTCCCCGTTTTGCTGCTAGTGATTTGATTTATGTTTGCAGAGATCGCCACTGCAGCTGAGCTGCCTGAGTGAGCCCTGGTGGCTACGGCTGCTAAGAGAGTAGCAAAAATTGGTTTGGCCTCCTGGCATTCTTGAGCGGAGAGAATCATAGAATCACAGGATGGTTTGGGTCGGAAGGGACCTTAAAGCCCACCCAGTGCCACCCCCTGCCATGGGCAGGGACACCTCCCACTAGCCCAGGTTGCCCAAAGCCTCATCCAGCCTGGCCTTGAACCCCTCCAGGGATGGGGCATCCACAGCTTCTCTGGGCAACCTGTGCCACTGCCTCACCCCCCGCACAGGAAAACATTTCTTCCCTCCTTTGATCCTCAGAACTTCTGTAGGAGACAGGTAACAGGTTATCTTGTGGAAAGGTTTACAATTATTTTTTTTTCTTTTTTTTTTCCTTCTGCTGTTCATCCCATGGATGACAGAGGCACGAGGCTGACTTTTCAGCAGTGTTTCGGTACCGTCTGCACTCTGACAAATCAGGGAAATACCCTCTGTGTCTGTGTTCCTCCGTGAGTGTCTCAGAGGTGCCGGTTGCAGCAGCGTGAGCAGCAGGATGCTGAAATATGTTAGCAGAGAGCAGCGTGAATGTGCACGCGGAGTGTGGCTTGTCCCGAGTGCTGATGGCTTTGGGGACAAGAGGGAGCCCCACATTACGTGTGCGTGCACCACAGCTCCGCGGCAGATCTCGCAGCATTAGACCAGCGCTTGAAAATCAGCTCAAACCTCTTGCCGGGGCCCGGGAAGGAGAAGGTGCTGGTTGTGTCTGCAGGCAGAGGGGGACAGGGAAAGGATGGTGGGGGAGGCACTGGAGGGGCAGGGGGGCTTTTGGCAGCCACAGGGAGGGTGAGGCAGCTGAGATAAGTCCTGAGCAGTGACCCAGGAGGTTCCCCTTTGAAATACGGGGGTGGGGAAGGGGGATGTCACAGATTAAAACCAGTTCTGGTTTATCTCCGGAGAAAACTGACCCCATACCTGGATCCTGGTTTCCTCCTAGGGGAGCTCTCATGACCCTAAAGAGGGGGAGGGATGGGGCGGGGGCTGCAGATGAGAGCAAGAGGCTTTGCTGGGTACAGAACCTGTCACCTCAGTGTGTGCCAGGACTCCAAGCCTGGGGAGGACCCAGCTGCAGGTGAGCGACGGGGCAGAGAGAGCTAAGGAAGAACAGAGTCCTGGGGGTACGTGGTGATCCGGTGTGGCGGTGGCGTGGACAGGCTGCTGGGTGGTCCTGCCCTGCAAAAAACAAGGGGCTGTGGGCAAGGGGGGAAGATGGGAGCAAGTAAATATGGTGAGAATCCTTAGACATCTTGGATGAGGAGAATGGTGGGTCTTCAGGAGGGCCAGGACTATCTCCCAAAGGCTGAGAGTATCCAGGCTCTGGGCATCCCAGAGCAGGGCTGGAAAAGCCGAAGTGATGGGGTAGCACGGATGGCCCTGGGAAGGGAGGGAGGTGGCCTGAAGGGTGTTCTCGGGGTTTCTCTGTGGTGGATTTGCTAGTTTTGAGTTCTTGTCACTTAATGCTCAGTTTCCCCCCAGTCCTGTGTGAGGAAGGTGAATTAATTTTATGGGGATTTGGTTGCGCCTGTTCCCCTCGTGCTGATCCACGGAATGGTGGGTGTTCCTCTCAGGGTCCCGGTAGGTGTGTGCTAGCAGCGATGGACCATTTAACGCTAAAACGGAATCAAACATACGAGTGATCCCTGGGGGATACTGACTGTGGTTTTTTTTGTCCTAGGACCTTGCCAGCCGATGAGAAGAGTGGTTCCTGGAGGGGAAGGAGACTGAGCTCTGGGCACCCGGAGATCTTGGCATCGCATTTATGTTTTGGGAAAAGGGGCAAGAGCACTCTCTTGTTCTGAGAGTGTGAAGTGGAGGTTCTGTGTTTATACGCAACCTGATTTTCGTGAAGTTGGTTTTGTTTGCCATGTTCTAAGGCTGTTTCCAGAAGAACCAAGTCCTGCTGTAGGAGGGAGGAAGGCGTTCCTTCTCTTCTCCCCTGCACACTCTCTGCAGGAAATTCTTCCCTGGCATCCTACCTCTTGCAGGTTCTGGGCTATTTTTGGGGAAGTTGTAAATGGGAGCAGGATGTCGTGAAGTTTTGTATTGTTTATACAGGTTGTTCTTTAAAAAACTGTTTGCTATTTTTGTTCTGAGGAAATAAACCAACCTGAGAACTATCGCTGGCACGGCTTGGTGACAGTTTATTGTGCAAGAGTGATTAATGTCTCTTTCAGAGCTGGAATTTGGAAATCAGGTCTGGTTTATTGCTGTATAGCTAGCTCCCTTCTTGGGCATGTTATGTTCTTTGTTTTGGCTGGATGTTCCTGTGAATGTTGATAGTAGATTTTGAGTTGCTTGAGAATACCAGTGTTATTCTCTACAAATATTTCTGACTTCTCTCGCTTCAATCAGGTCTGTTTCTTTTTGAAGCAAACTCCGCTGTGCACTCCCTGTGTTTCTCTGAATGTACACCTTGGTGGTGTGGCTGAGATTTAATAAATGCAAAATGCTTCTTAGTGAGACGGCGGCAGGTAAGTGCAAAGCTAGCAAGAAGCCATGGAGGAGGAGGAACCTGGTAACGTGAAATGATGTTTTCATGATATTTGTCCTGCTCGTGTTTGACTAGGATGGATAATGTCCTCTAACCATGATTCAGTGCCTTGTTGTTGACTGCTTGGGCAGGGAGGGTTCTCTGTGGTCACTGTGTGATCCGAGGCAGCCCCTGGCCAGAAGAGAAATGTCTGAAGTGTTCTTGTTCTGCCAGTGTCTTTATGGCTTTTGGATTCCTTACCCCACCGTGCTCTGATGGTGCCTTAAAATAAAATGCCCTCTCGGTAGGATGTCCCAAAGGAGGGCGGGGTGAAGTTTAGGAAAGATTTGAGTTGTCAGCACCTTGTAAACACAACTCTGGACCCTGCTGCTTGTTCTGGTCCTCGGTGCTTCTGGAGAATGGATGGCTTGGTCTCTGAGGAGGTCAAATCCTGCTGTGCTGCTTAGTTTGAAGAAAAGAGACCTCAAAGGGAGCAAAGGGCTTGGGTTTTGTCATCTGTCCCCTAAGAACCAGCCAGTGATTAGTTTTTTCCCAGATCTGCTTTTTTTCCAGAAGATTCCAAGAGCCTTCCCGATGATCGGAAAGGAAGAAATGGAGTTACCTGATACTGAGTCTCTTAACCATACACTGCGACGCTTCGTGACGACGAATAAATACGCACCTGAAAAGCAAGTGATGCGTGGAAGGCTGTCGGCAAGACTTTTAGCTGCGCTGTGCCGGCAACTCCCATCGCTCTCTCTGATGCAAGCCTGGGCTCTCGCTCGGCCAGCGGCTGGCTGCTCGGGTGTGGACTTCCCGGCCATGGTGCCAGGGCTCCCCAGTGTCCCCTGTCACAGACAGCCTTGTCCTGGCCGCATGGCCTTGCCCTTTTCTAGGAGGGTATGAGAAGTGTCCCCCCAGTCCCCCTGGGCTGGCGGTCAGGGCAGGTGGGTGGCTGCCCGAGTCCCTTTTCCTGGGCAGGCACTAGGTGGCAATGCTCCCTCGCGGTGCTCTGCAGAGGCAGGAGTGAGGGGTTCCCTGCTGCTGGGCTTTACAACTGGTCTGTGGTTAGCAATCTTTCTTCATTGAGTTATCTCGATGCACTGTCCTGCTCCCGGCAATTATTTCTCATGATCAAATAAACTCCTGCCTCTGACAGTCGGGTTCTGTATCATTTATTTTTCAGTCGGGGATATATAATATTTCTTAAACATGTTTTTTTCCTAGTTTTGTATAATATCTAAACCAAAATTCAACAATACAGGCGAACTCGTTAATAACCCTCTTCTTAGCAATTCCAACAATTTTTTTTTTTACAAGTATCTCCATGCTTGTCTTGGTCTGAGGCATGAAATTCCTTGTATCCATTATTTGAATTTCTAAATTCTTGTGTGTAGTCACATAAGAAAAAACAGTACTATAGCTCTATACAGTGCCCAGCTGCAGTGCATTTAAATGGGAATTTCTATCAGGGCAGCCTGCGAGAACTTTAAAAAGCATCTTTTCACTTCCCCAGTACAGAACCACAACCCAAGCACTGTGGTCTTTCTCTACAAATTGTTCCGATACCTTCCGTTGGGCAGAAGCTGATGCCTCTTCCCTACAAGAACTGGAGAACTGTGCTTCCAGGCGCTGGGACAAGGTCACTCTGAGCACAGGCACGTGCCGGGTTTTCCAGCAGGAGCTGGCTGTGCCTTTGGTGGGGCTGTGGCGCGGGGCGTGCTGGCGTCCCTCCCGCAGCCTTTGGGCGCTGGGGCTGAGCGAGCACAGGCGGCTGGAGCTGCAGTGGAAACTTGGCGCGTCCCCATCCATGGGTGACCTTGCGGAGGCAGGATCCTCCGCTCTCCAAACTGCGGGGACAGAACTCCTTGTGGGAAGCGTCACGCCTGCTGAATGGGAAATGTGGAAATGTGTGTCGGCACGGTGGCTCGCTGGGGCACGGCAAGGAGCTTGGGAAGTCCCTGGAAGGGCTGCTCCCCTCGTCAGCTGCCTGCTGCCAGGGGCACGCGCTGCAGGAACGGCGACCGCCCGCCCTCGAGCCATTGCCCAGCCCAGTAACTGGAGTCTGACCTCAAGCCTGTCTCCAGGTCGATGGCCAGTTCAGTGCTGCATGAGAGGCTTCCCCTGGATAACTGGACATTGCTGAAGTGCATTTTTCCATTTTTCTTTACCAAAAATTACCTTCCTTTTTTTTTTTCTTTTTTTTTCAAATTAAAGGAAGAAATACAAACTTTCAGCCTCTGGGCAAAATCAAGGATGTGTTTAGATCTTGGCATTAAAACAGAAATCCAAGTCCTTGAGCAAAACAGACAAAAATCTCTACAGAGAGCAGCACTTTCTGATTGTTAATCAAAAAAGCACAGGCCTTTCAGAAGTTTGTTAAAGGAATTTTTATTTTTGGCCCAAATGCCTCTTCCTGTCCCCTCCTCCCTTCCAATAGTTTGACAAACATCTTCAGCGTGTTCCCTGGAGAAACTGTTCCAAAGGTTGGTTACAGCTCAGAAGTGGTCTTGTATTTCCAGTTTGGGTTTATCAAATGTCAGCTTGCAGCTCCTGAGCTTTGCCGAGCGTTTGCTCAATTAAAATATTATCTGATATCATATGATGTTCTCCCAGCGTGGGTGTTTCACCAAAACCTGAGCTGCTGTGTGCCCGCAGCCCCTTGATTCGGCTCCTTGGGCTGCAAGACAAAGGTAAAGCCAATGTGAAGAGTGAATCACAACCCCTGTGTGTCACCTGTGGGTCAGGTCTCCTGGCTCTTTGTCCCCCCCTTGCAGCCCCCTCCATGCCAGCAAGCCCCCAAGGGACACGGCGAGACACCCCGCTTGGTGCCTGTCCCCTCCCGTGGCAGCTGATGCAGGAACCCTGGAGGTGGGTGTTGGTGTCCCACCATGGGACACGGGCTGTGCCCTGCCGGGGCTGAGGGCAGGCTGAGATCACCAGTAGGTGACCGAAACACGTGGGACGGTGGAGCTAAAGATGAGGTGAGACATCCAGGGGCTGTGGGGATCCCTCTCTGGGGGTGAGGATGCTGGAAGGGGCTCCAGGTGGGAATTGGGGGTGCTGGAAAGGGCTCCAGGTTTCGTCACCTCCTGTTATGGTTTGAGCTCAGCCCTGGGGGCTAGTGACAAGTCTCCTCCCCTGGCACAGGGTGTTGGGGTGGGAGGTGCAGCTTCCACCCTTCTCAACCTTCACGTGATGTGTGGGGCACCCCCTCGGGCTGATCCCATCCACTCAGCACCGTGCCCCCAGCCAGGAGCAATCCTGCAGCTCCCTTGGGCTGGGTGCTGGGGGACTCCTGCCACCCACCCTGTCCCCTCAGCTGATGGCAGTGCCCCAGCACAGACCAGAGGAGAGGCAGAACCGGTCACTGCAGGCATGGATGGAGGACCCCTGTAGCGCTGGAGCCCCCCGCCTCTGCCGGGCACCCTTCGAGGGACAGCCCAGGATGGGGACGGGGATGGGGGACTGGCACCTTTATATTTTGCAGGCTGGCTCTGAACATCGGCAAAGCAGAACCCCCCCCCCGGCGCTGCCAGCTGCAGCTGAGCCCAACCGGGCACCGAGCGTGCCGGCTCCGCATGCTGCGCTCCCCTGCCCCTCGTTTGTGTTGGCACCGGCCGGGGAACGAGGCCGGTTTAATTGGCAGTTGTGTTTGTGGCCAGGGTGTTATGAAAAGGTTTTCTGTCTCCCTCTGTAAGTTCCCCTGAATATGTTTTCACTCTTAATATAATATTCACTTCATTATTAGCTGAAAGAGGCTCTTTTCAGAGAAGGTTTTATTTTTTTTCCCCCCTTCTTCCAAAAATATATTAAACAGCCCCTTCATGCCGCGCTGCGCTGAGGGCTGGGATTGTCTGCTGCCGGGGAAGTGAGAAACCCGATGGTAAATGGGATTTACACAGAAATTCCTTTCTTCCCCAGCGTGCCGGCGGCATGGGCGATGGAGGAGGCGCCGGTACCTGGGGGGCGATCAGGGGTGTGTGACCCGGCAGCATGGTCACTAAGGGGGTTTCTCCCCTTGGCAGAGCAGAGGGTCTCTGGGGGCTCCCGGCAGCCTGGGCTGGTGTTTCCTGATGGAAACTGGACCAGCAGAGTTGGGGTCCAGCTGTGAGGAACCCCCATGCTCCGCACCGGCGTTCGGTGCCAAAGGTGTTCCCAGCATCTGCAGGGTTTTGGGGGCTGGGTCTGTGCTGGGTGGGTTTTGGGGCATCAGGGAAAAGGAAAATGTGCTCCGGGCTCCTCTGGCCTTTCACAGCAGCACCCTGAGGGGTGGAGCAGGGATCGGGGGACCCCAGCACTCCCCCAGCAGTGCAGGTGCAAGCCCAGGGGGTCCCTTCTGCCCCAACCCAGCCCAAGCTGGACCCCTGGGTTGTCATCTTGCTGTGCTGCTGCCCTTCTGGGCTTTACACAATCCATGAGGTTTTGTCTCCAGCTTTGGGAGAACCCCTGCGAGCCGCAGGAGCAGGAGCCCAGAGCTGCTCCCGGGGGTGGCATCACACCCGCAGCATCCAGCCTAGCTTGGCATCGTGCCCGGGGGGGGGTCTCAGCCCCGCTTCTCTCCCGCCTGAGCTCCTCCAAGGGCACCCACAGCCCAGGAAAGTTCTTTTTTTTGGTTGTTTGACACATTTGGGTGGTTTTGCATGGTCACAGCCCCCGAGCAGTGTAGAGGCACGGGGGGGGGCATGCAGCCCCCGGTGCCCTCGTGCTGGTGTCCTCAGCTGTGGCTGGGTCAGGCTGGAGCTGCCCTGGGGCTTGGGCCCCCATGCAGCCCTGGCTTTGGGGCCACTGGATTTTGGGGCTGCCCAGAGGCAGCCAGTCGCACCAGGGGAGGATGATGGGCTGGGACAGAAGGGACCCCCTGGGCTGGGGGGGTGCTGGGGTCCCCCTGATCCCTGCTCCATCCCACAAGGAGCTGCTGTGAAAGCCCAGAGGAGCCCGGAGCACGTTTTCCTTTTCCCTGAAAGCAGCATAAACATGAATCCACCCCCCAGCAGGGCAGACACCGGCACGGGGATGCCGTCCCCCAGCCCCGCTGCCACCATTCCTCACCATCCTGCGAAACGCATTAGGGCTGGTGCCACGCGCTGATGAGTATTCAAGACCCGGCCCTAATTGGGAACAATTAGCAGTTGTTTCAGCAAACCAGCGTCTGTCTCTGCAGCTCCCGTGGCCAAGAGCTGTCTGGCGGCTCACGCAAGCATCCCCATCCCGAGCAGGGACCGCGGCCAAGGGAGCTCCCTGTGGATGATGATGCAGCTCGAGGTGAAAGATGCTCTGGGAGGAGTCCGGCTTGTGCAGGACGGAGCATCCCCGACCCTTGGCCAGCTCTGCTGCAGACGGGAGCAGGTCCCTGCNCAGCTCCGCTTGCCCCTTCCCAGCACAGTGCTGTCCCCACTGCAGACGGGAGCAGGTCCCTGCCCCATGGCTCACTCAGGCCAGGCTGCGGAGAGAGGCCGTGGAAACACTGCTGGAGCTGGAGCTCTGGAACATGTGCTAGAGCAGCTCGTGGAGGGACATGGGCTAAAGGATTCGCTTTGAAACAGGACTGAAAGCTGAGGGTGGGATCCTGCCCCAGCCAGGGAATGAGGGGTCCTGGGTGTGCTGCCCGCTGCGGTGGAAAAGGGCGATTCCCAGCTTTGCTCCCCGCAGCGAGGGGAGGGGAGAGGTGCTGGCACTTCCCTGGCCTCGTGTGCACCGGGGACGCTGCACGCTGGCGGGGCTGATCCCGAGCGTGGATGTCACAGAGGCTGGAGCCGATGGACGTACGCAGGACCCGGGCTTNGGCTTTGCCAGGGCATTTGGGAGGTTAAACGCTGGGGCAGCATCCGGGCTCTGCCGGACCATGGTGGGGGTACACAGACCTGGCCCCTTCCCAACACCCACATGGCTTTGGGAGGCGTCCCAAAGGGATGGGGGATCGGGGACAGATCGGGGGGCGGATTGGGGATGGGTGTTTGGTGGGAGGCAGGGTACTGCCTTCTTGGCTCCCATGGGATGGGCCGGCAGCCCCACAGGGCTCATGCAGGCTGGGGATGCTCGGAGGGTGCCAGGGGACACACCAGGGTGGGGAGCACAGGGCTGGGCTCAGGTTTGCCGCTGTGCCGCAGCTCCCAGCTGTGCTGAGACGCGGGGACCCCTGGGCAGGGGCAGGTGGGAAGGAGCATCCCGGCCAGGACAAGCCCAGGCAGCAGCCCCATTGCCACCCCAGGCCATCCATCTCGTCATGCCGACATCCGAAATCCTGCCTGGGCTGCTCATGTAGGGTCGTAGCAAACCTGGCTGTGCCAGGAGCCGTGGGCTCGGTGCAGGTGGCTGAAACCGTCCCAGAGGGTGGCTGGCTCCTGCCCCCGGTGCTGCCCACGGCCTCACAGGCCACTGGGATGTGGCATTCCCTCAGCCGGGCTCTGCTGCCTACCTGGAGGCGGGTTGGGTTTGCAGTCCTGGTTTTTTAGAAATGTCAGGGGCTGATGGGACCTGCTGGCTCTGTCTGCTGTCAGCAGCTCTGGGGCCACGGGCAACCTGCCCACCATTGCCATCGCCAGCACCAGCTCCCTGCCCCTGGGGGTTGGCCCGTTGGACAGGGCAAAGAATGAGGGATGGAGAGGGGGAGAAAGATCAGCCAGGGGTACCGCAGCACAAAGCAAAGGGCAGGAGCACACAGGCTGAACTTCGGGGGAAGAGGCTCAGCTCAGTTTTCATCCTCTGCAAATAATTCCATGGACATCTCTTGCCACAATCCTTCAGCGGCATGAGAGATCACCCTGACTTCAACCCTTCCATCCTCTCCTCTCCTCTCCTCTCCCTCTCCCTCTTCCTCTCCCTCTCCCTCTCCCTCTCCCTGATGGCCATCTTCACCTCTTCCCTCCCACCGAGCCATGGTCCCGGCCAGGCTGCAGCTCTCCTGCCTTCACTGCATCCAGCAGAATTGTTTCACACCAGCTTGGGGAGATCCACCAGCAGCCAGGGAGCTGGGACCTGTGATCCAGTGCTGCCCTGGGACAAGCCATCATCTCCAGATGTTCACCTCTGGAGATGGAGCGATGGAGCCTTCGCTCTTCCCCAGCTCCTCCAGCGACCTGACATGTGCCCGGAGGGTTGGTGCCATTTGCAGGGGCAGGGGAGGGACTGTCTGGGGTGACCTCTCAGACCTGGTGACACGTCCAGAAAGCACCTTTTCTTAGCTCAGGACTCATGCCCAGATGGTAGCTGGAGCGAGAGCCTTCTCCGCAGTCGCCTGACCTTAAAAGAAAGGTGGTTGGTGAGATGGAGGGACCAGAAATCCCTGAAAGATTATTTGTTTCTCATGAACTATATTTAGGCGCCATTGGCAAAACCCAAAAGTGCTGAGTTCTGCTAAATAAATACGGGAGCTTTGTGTTTTTTTCCCCCAGAGGAGAGCAGGATTAGTAAGCGACCGGTAAATAGTATTTTTGTTTAACATACCTGAGGGTTTCCATTCCAAGTCACCGTCTTGAGCTCTGGATGCCGTGATGCCAACGATGGACCTAAAGCGGCACTGCCCCATCTTGTGAAAATATTTTTTGGAAAAGAAAATGAGGCAGCCGGCTTACCTACCTTGGCGCAGCTTCTTTTTTTTTTTTTTGGTTAAACTGTTCATTCTTTAATATTTTCATAAAAGTTTTCCCATTAGGATATTTTTAAGCTAGAATTAGGACACGTTGATGCCACCCTGGTAACAAAGTCCTTCCTGGGGGGGATGCACACCACTGGGCTCCCTGCCTGCATCCACCCACACTGCCCTGGGGGAACGGGGTGCCTGGGTGGCCGTGGGGGTCAGGCTGGTCCTGGGCTGGTCCAAGTGGGGCTGCAGGGGACGGCGGGGAGGTCACCTCACTTCTCTGGAACGCGCTTGGGTCACCCTGGGTTGAATTCTTTGCTGTTTTGGATTCCCTGCGCCTGAAGCCCACCTCCCCCTGGGGTCCCACTGGGATCGGGTCTGGATTTCCCAGTGGAGGGTTGGGTGGGGGGTGGGCTGTGGGTGGGTGCCAGGTGGGTGAGGGGTGTCTGACCAGCTGGGTGCAATGAGGAGCAGAGTGACAGAGCAGGAACCCCCCACATTGGGACATGAAGCCCAGAAGCCCGCAGTGGGTGGGAGGCGGTGGGGCAGGAGGGCTTCAGGTTCCCCCTGAGTGGAGCAGAAAATCCGTTGCCCAAAAGTTGTCAAAATTCAGCGTCCCTCGAGCTTGCTCTGCTGGGATGGTGGTGTCTGTCCCCTGCAGAAATGGGGTTCCTTACTGCAGCAGGAACTCTTCTCCAGAGAGGGCCAAGGGGAGGTTGAGATGGAAATTGTTGTACAGCGGCAGCACCCTGGTAAGCAGGTTAGGGACAAGGCTGAGGAACATCCTGCTGGAGCTGCTCCTCTGGCTGGGTTAGGGATGGGGGTCTCATCGTGCTCCATGCAGAGAGAAGATGGGGGATGTTCTCAAGGAGGAACGGGGTCAGGGAGGAGGATGCTGGTTCCAGATGGTTTGTCAAGAGGAAGATGTGACCCAACCTTGGGCAGGAGCCATCAGAAAAAGGACCACGACCTGAACATGGACTGATCTGGGGCCTGGGAAGAGAAGATGAAACACAATACAGCGCTCCCCAGTGCTGATGAGGTCTGCCCAGTGACCAGAGGCTGCAAAGACAGGAGAGCTTCAGTCTGGGCTGCCCCAGCCTGTTTGCTTGGAGAAGTTCAAACCAACCCAACTCAAAACCACTGGAAGCACCGAAATTCTTCCCGGCCCACCCTGACGAGTCCATGCAGCTCAGAGGGTGGAGTCAGCATCTGGCTCCCGCGGCCGTGCTGCAGCTCGCCGCGAGCACAGCGAGGATCTTGCCCACAGCACCAACGGTGTTGCCAGCAAGTGGCGGCCAGCGAAAGGCCACCCATGGCTATGGTGCACCCAAGGGACGTCAGAGGGTGACAGCGCCTTGAGGTTGCACTGGAGACCTTTGGTTTGACTTAGTCACCAAATGGGCAGCTTGGCCCATTCAATAGTAAATTAAAACCATCTCCAGTGTGTTCCAGTCTGTCTCTGCTCCTGCAAAGGTGCTCCTGCTTCCCGGGGGGCGACTGGCCACAGTCCTGCTGAGGTCCAGCCCCACCATCCTGCCTGAACCTGTGCAACGTGCTCGGCCCTGGCACTGGTCAGAGGTGGCAGCGATGCCGGAGCCGTGCTGGGGATGCAGGACGTTCTGCTGGGCTGTGAGCGCGTGCAGCGCTGGCCTGGCGGGTGGCAGGGTGGAGGGTGCTCCCATGCTTCCCAAATTGCCTGGGAGAGGGTTTCTCTTCCAGACGAGCAGTGGTGCTGGTGGCCAGGGTCCATGCCTGCTGTGGCAAGCCCCTTGCCAGGTGCTTGCAGTGGCCCTGGGGCAGGGAAGCTGCCTCCTGGATGGTGTTTGCTGGGATTTCCGCTGCTCCCTGGAGAGCGACAAGGGATTTGGTGCAGACCTGGGGGGCACAGACACCTCGGGGGGCACAGCCATCCCTGGGGGGCACAGCCACCACGGGGCATCCCAGGACCCCCCTACCACCTCCCGGGGTGCTGCCAGCCCCAGTGCTGTGGGGCTCAGCCCCAGCCCACGTCCTGCCTGGCTCCAGGCTGCGCCGTGGCTCTCCCCTTCTCCTCGGGATCGTATTTATTTATTTATACGGTGAATGTAATAAAACTCCAGCAGGAAACGGAGGCGATTCGCTGCCATTCCCCGCAAGGCGGCTCTGGGCCGGGGCGAACAAGGAGGCACATTGTGCAGTGCAGACCCGCCTGCCAGCGTTGCACAGGGCGGAGGGGGCGAAGAAAGGGCCGAGTGTGTCTGTGCCTGTGCGGGGACCCTCTGCCGACACCTGGCTCGGCAGCACCCCGGGATGGGACATCCTGGAGGAGAAGCGTCACCACAGTGAGCCTGGGGGTGAAAGGGCTCCTTGGGCTGTTGTCTGGGAGCACCACAGAGACCGGCCACAGCACAGGGCACCTCCTCTTCCCGTCCTTGGGCTGCCAGGGAATGGGGGTGGGCACTGGAGGTCACTGGGGGGGCAGGCAGCCACCCCATGGCTGGGTCTGGCAGCTGTGTGACCAGCTCTCCCCAGGGCTGAGCCAGCTGCGAAGGAGCTGCAGCCCTTCTCCTGCCTCCATCCAGCAGCTGGTGTGAACTGCGGCTGCTGCCATCAGTAGGGTTCA
>VZTO01019588.1:0-19260 GCA_013400615.1 Syrrhaptes paradoxus
ATTTTGTCTCAAGATGACAGGATCTTTATTTGTTTAATTTTTTAGATGCTCATATGAATACAGACAAATACTGTTTAGTCACAATGTGAAATACTAGTTCTACTTTTGTTTGATAGTTTCTGTGCTTCTCTGTATGAAACAAATGTACACAACCCTGGTAAGTATTAGTATTACATTTAAATATTAAATATTTAAATAAAATTATTTAATATATAATATGTAGATTTGATTTAAAGTTAAGTTCAATGAGGATCAAAGAGGTGATTTATCCTGAATTATATCAATAAGTAAGACAAAATAAAGCCTTAATCTTTTAGTCTTGTAACTTTTCCCTTTTGCCATCCTATTAAGGCAAAGCTTGGAGGTAGATGAAAGTAGGAATGGAAACAGAGCAATAAAATCCAGGGAAGTCACGATTGGACTGTTTGTTTTCCAGAGGCACTCTAATTCTTTCAAGAGCTATATTAAGCAAGTTAAAATGTAAGTAGTTAAGTCCTAACAGTGAATTATTCTTAAATCTGTGCCCTAGGTAGTAGCACTATGGGACCATGGAGACATCTGACATAGATATTTTTGCTAAGGTCTTTTTCCAATGTGTGTCTCTGGAAATGACAATTTCTTACACAAGTTCTTAAATATTTACAGCATTTTGACAATGTAGATTTTGTCTTCTGTCTACACACATATTAAGGAGTAATATAACTACTACAGACTGGACTATAGTATAAACTAGAGCTGATTGGAAACAGTCAAGGTTTCTTTAATATATGTGGAAACAGCGATAGACCCTAACTAGAGTGGATTCTAATTGGACCATTAATTGTTCTTTTTCTTTAAATGGCTTGAAAATATCTACATTGGGAAGGACTAAGACAAGAAGTATCAATAATTACAACTGTATTTGACAGAGGAAGCCTGGTTTTGATATGAAAAATAGAAGCTTGGAGAGAAAGAGAAGGAAAAAAGAACAGAGGAAGGACAATTTAAAATTTGAGGGAACATTTTTTATGCTTTGCAGAATATCGGAGTATTTTCTGAATAAACATATTTGAAAAAGACAATTGTAGTTTTGCAGCAGAGAACAATAAAGACTCCATATGTTTTCTGTGAGCATCACTCAAAGCTTGTTCCCAATCACATAATTAGGTAGTTGCCATGAAAGTGTGCTGACCCTTATTTGCATTACCAAGGGACCATTAGCCCTTGAGACTTATTTAGCTTCGTTTTGAAATTTATGTGTTCACACTTAAATCAATTAGTTGGATTACTGCAAGATTTCCTAATTAGAAAAAAGACCTTGGAAACTTTTCTTTTTAAGCTGCTTTCTTAGATATTACTTGCATATCTCCTCAAAGGACCTTTCAGGCTTAAAAAAAAAAAAAAAGGGAAAGTAAGAACTCTGAAAGTGTTTATTCAAAGCAATAAATGAACTCCTGAATCAATTCAGGACACAGACAATGAGAACAGCATGAAACACACTGGGGAACACTGCTGCTAATTGTCTGCTTATTTAGTACCACAATGAGCCAGGACTGCTTGAGGAGAACTGAGAAAAATAACTGAGCCATTAGGCATGTGACAGAATAAAAGAAAAACTACCTGATACATGATACATGATACATGATACATGATACATGATACATGAAACTGAAAGTGAAATTTCTGAATGTTGGCTTGCCCAAAATGTCAGAAAGGAGATAAAAAATTCTCCAGAAATTTGAGATTTTTATGGTATGGTGTAGTTCAATTCCTCTGCAAAGTTACCTCATAGAGTTTTTTCCCCAGATGGTTTTGTTCACTGCTCTGCTCTGTTGACACAAATGTCACTTTCATTGGACCTCCTTTAGACTATTTAATCAGTATACAGGGACCTTTAGGAACATGGACATTTGCAGTTGTATTCAAAATATGTAGTTGAAACACTTAATAATATCAGAATTTTGTATATATCAACATGCCTTATCTGCTTGTCAGTAGAGAATAAAATACTTGTGTCAAGGTTTTTTTTTCTCTGCCAGCGACAGTGATAGAATCTTTCAAATAAATGAAAACATAAAGCATATGAAGACATTTGCCCTATGTCAACCATAACTGCAGTGCTAATCTGGATAAAATATTAGAAACATTATACCTCTTTTACTAGAGTAAATAAACACATCTCTTGTGCTTCATTTGTGTTTCCTGGTTAGTACACAGTGTCCACGGTTAGGATCAGGCCAGAAAGAAACACAGAAAGGTCTCTGGACAGTGGCTACAATTCAGACATTGGATTTCCAAGTTTAGGAATAATCTCAATCACATCAGACAAAAAAGGTTTTTTAGTAAAAAGGCAACATTTTGAACCTTATTTGTGTACCTGAAAAATAGCATTGTTGCATATATAGAGTGCCAGTGTTCAAACTAGAAAGGCTTATGACCTTTCTTTCAATATTAGAAAGTTTATGAGAAATTAAATTTTACCTGTTGAAGATCATTAGCTTATCTCTTTTTAAACATTCAGCAATCACCTTGATGATCTTGATAGTTAACTTAAAATCTACGGTTTTGCCTCAAGATTTTTGGTGTTTCATCATAACTTTTAAGTTATTCTTCAAATTTTTCACAGCAGTTTTCCTTATTAACACACATTTACTGGAATATACAGAGGATATGTTGCCAGTCCTAAGATATTACTGAAGAATGATTCAAATCTAGAAGTGCATGCATACAAGGGAGAGTTCAAAACTAGAGAGCTCTGTACTAGAAGATGTTTCTTTTTAAGGGACAGTAATAGAGCTGCCAGAAGAAGTTAAAAAGAATATAGTTTGTGGTATAAGTGGATGTTGATATTAAGCAGAGCCATAGCACAGAAACCTATGGAAACAAGCTCTTATTTGACTTTGAAAATACAATAGATGTAGAACTGAGGAACTTGTGATCAAGTATCTAAAAAATACTGGAATTGTTTCTGGAGAAGGTAGTGAGAAGACTGTCTGTTTCAGTGTAATTCTGAATTAAAAGACTTCGAGTGCTTATAGGGCCATTTTTTACTTCATGTTTCCAGCTTTGCCTTTTCTGTGGAAACCATGCAAATCAACTAAGATGGATAACATGATGTAAACTTTTGAAATAGAATCCAGTCATTCGCAAAGTTGGCATTAGTAAGATCCCATTGTTTTATTTTTTTTCAGTGTAGCATATGAAGACTCAACCATGTTGTCATCCAGGTTCAGGCACATATGGATCAACGACCATATGCTGATGTGTATAACAAAAAGAAGTAGAGGCAATGAAAGATGACTTCTTTTCGTGTTTAGCATACTCAGTTTTTCAAATACCATATCAGTTGCTGAGTTGGACAAGCTAAATGCTGTCAAGTTTTCTTTGCCCGTTTTAACAGTCTCCAGCTCCAGAAAATAATCTGTTTGGATTTTATTGATCCTGAGGATTTCTTCACCATTCTGGGAGAGGACAGGAATCCAGTTACTTTGTTAGTTTTATGCAGACATACAGAGAGGACAAACTCTGATTTCACCCAAAGACTTGATCAAAGTAAACCTGCCCCATTTGGTGTCAGTGGCCCTTGCAGTGAAAATAGCCTCCTATGGGGTATCCAGTGTTTCTCTAGTTCAAAAAAAAAGTGTGTGAGAATAAAAAATGTGTTTCTATAAATAAAATCTGCATGAGTGACCACGCTATAAGGAAATAATCTGTCACTTGAACAAAGATGTACACTGAAGTACTGAAGGAGACATTCAGCCTTTGTCTTCCAGGTGTCCATGTAGAGATACTATACACCTTTTCTACAGACATAGTTATGTTTTGAGATGTGATTTAAAATAACAGAATCTATTTCTGAATAGATACCGTCCTTCATATAATCTGATTTAATACCTCACATTATAGTGCCGTTAACATGTAGATAAGAAGTAAGAAGAGCAACCAGTGAAGTGAGGTTGACAATAGCCACTAATTTTCCAAACTGCTCTGTTAATTGGGAAGTCATTTCCCATCAACTCTTTGCTGTGTCTTTTTTTGGTGGAATACCAGATCCAAAGTGGATGCTCTTCAGGTCTTTCTAGAAGTGTCTGCTGGATTAATTTACAAAGCAATGAAAGCTGTTGTAAATCTTCCATGATGAAATAGATTATGGAAGGTGCATAGCATCCCCTGTGGTAACTGCCTCTTGTTACATGGTGAAGAGATGATGCAGGGAGAACATCTTCTGACAGCACCAGCTATAAAGATCTCTCTCTGTGTCCTTCATCTCTGTGTACATGTGGCAGATACATCTCAGTCCTGATCAGATGTTTCACCGTCAGCAAAAGAAACTATTGAGTTTAGTGAGTAGAGTGTATGACATTGCTCTGAAGAAGAAAATAATGGTAAAATATTATATGGCTTACAAAAAGAAAACTGAATTTCTGCACAGTAGAAAGTTGCTGGTCAAAGTACATTTAGTTTCCTAAATTTAAGTGACTGGTCCTATTTTAAGAGACATGGGGTACTTGATCTAGATACCACTCCAAATTGCACAGTTCTTCTGTCAGTTCTGTATCCCATCTGTCAGCCCAGTACAAATACCTCACATAACTTAGGGTATCTCAGATGACACCAGATGTTGAACAATTCAGTCCCGCCTCATTGTAGGATTTTTCTATTGAACATATTTATCAATCCAAAATTTATTTAACCTTGAAAATGAAACTAATATTTCAACTTAAAGGGTTTTTTTGTAATCAATATTTTGCACTGGAAATATTGCATCTATTAATAGAACAGGTAATGCAGCAATATTTATGAAATCCTTGCAGAGACTGATTAATACATTTAACATGTTTACAAAAAAGCTGATGAAAGGAAGGGAAGATAATGAATGTCTGATGAGAATACTCAGCTGTAACAATCAATGTGATTATTTCAACTTCATTAGATTATTGTTTTTCTTGATATGCTTAGTACCCAAATACCCAAGCAATTTAAGTGCAAATTTTGTTTCTGATTAATAAGGGAAATATTTAACATAGCTTAAATGATATTCTTTGCTTGCCTTTTATGAAAGGAAAGAAAAAAGATAGATAATCTGAAATAACTTTTTTTTCTTTTAGGAAAACTTATAAAGTGGTGGAACATTTGAACTTTGAAAGAAAAGAGTGAACTGAAAACTGCAGGTACAAAAAAATCATGCACTGTGTGAACTGTGTAGAAAATTAATATCTGCATTCAATGTCTTTGTCATTAACAGTGCAGCTCTAGAGGCAGACAGATCTCTTGGCTGGATTTTGCTTAATAAATTCTACTGTGGTAAAAAAGCTTTAGAAAACAACATGTGTATTTTACCTATAATGGATGTTCTTTTTCAGTAGCTAAACAATCTTAAAGCCTTCAACGTTTGCTTTGCAGCTGTAGGCACCTGTATATTTTTATTTGTGTTCATGGTCTCATTAAAGTCAAGGCATAATTTAGCTTCAGAAAAGCCACTGAAATGGGTGATTTTACACCTTAAATTGTTATGATTGCAGTCTAATATAAACTCACAGAAAACAACAGGGGTTATAGCTTTCATTTTCTAATCAAAGACATTTGGAACATCTGGTGCTGATTGTTATATCAGCAAATATAATTATATTTTCTTAAAGTTAAGTGGAAAACAGTATCAGAATTATAACTCCACTGCCATAAAAATGTAGTTTTCCATTTTGTTAATGAAAGTCACCTTGTACTGGATAAGAATAAGAGTAAACTACCAATTGATACTTTGAGTTGTTTCTACTAAAAAGAGAGTCATTATGTAAAATCATCTTCTGGGAACAGCGTAATACAGTGGCTGCACTCTAAATGCTACTCTTGAACTGAAAGATTTTACTGTTTTGAGAAATATTTCCTGAATTCTCTCATCTTGCCGAGGCCCAAATGTGGAGCAGAATGTGTAATAAAAAGTGAAAATGAGAAATATAAAACTATTACAAGCACAAGAAACATAAACCACTGAGAATCATTAGTTTTGTTCAAATAACTTCATTCTTATCACCTCAGTTTCATGAGTCTTTATTTCTGCTGTGAAAAATTCTCTACAGTGTATGTTAAGGGACAACAAAATGGCCAAGATCAGAATAATTTTGAGAATGCAGTGAGGGATGTGGTATAGATGAGACATTTTTGCTTAAATTGAAACAAAAATAGATACAACTGGATAAACCAGAAAAATAAAGAACTTATCAAGGCATGACCACTTTGAAAATAAATCTTTCTTGTTTCCTTCAGATTTGTTCCAAAGACATGACAGTCCAGCCTGCTTTCATAGCTAAATAAGATATATACCGGGCAGCCAATAAAAGGTTCCACTGTTTGAAGACAAAGCCCAGCCTGAATAATGCACTACCATATAATAGCCACAGAATATTCTTTGATTTGACAATATCATTTTAAAGATGAAGATTATTCAGAACTTCTTGGCTCTGAAGGCTGAGCACAGTGCTACAAATAAAAGGCATCTGAATAGAAAGTGCAACATTAATGCGATTTGATAGAAACCTGTCTTGAAAGTTATCAAAGAACCATGCTGTGGAGGCTGTGAAACATACACCACTCTAATTAGATTTGTCAAATATTCAAGTTTGGCTTGAACAGTTTCAAAGTTAATGGCAGGTGAGAGCCAGCACCAAGCAGCTGCAGCATGGCTTAAACGCAAGCAGGATGCTCAGATATACTGACAGGACTGGACCACAAGGCTGGTTTGCTGATCACCTCCATCCCAATTCAGCGAGGAGGCACATGTACTGTACTGCAGGGTCCTCCTCATTTGTCAGGAGACAGACTTTCTGCATCAGCAGTTCATTGCAGGGTGGGACTAATGTTGCTTGTGTTTCAGTCCAGGCATAACTTTGCCAGATGTGGGGAGAGTTTGTTACACTCAATATGTCTCCACAACACCAGTGATCATTCTTGTTCAGAAATATGTTACTGAAGACCAAAAAAAACCAGTCAGATTGGTACAAAGGTTTTTTTTTGACTTTGAAATGGTGTTGAAAGAACAGGGAAATGAATTCTTTCACTAGGAAATGAAGCACGCACTTATCAATAGTTGATCACTCCATTATAGGAAAGGGAAATTATTTTACTCAAGGAAATAAGGTGCTGTTGTCATGAAAATTTGTATTTTCAAGAACCATTTCATTTGTTTAAAAGGAGAGCACTAGACCATGTACCCTGAGTTACTATGCCCATTGTGTGAAGTAAATGCATCCTCACTGGATGTAATGATGTAAATGTATGAAAGAATAGAAACAGAAGAAAATATCTTCAACTTTACAAACATGAGAGATGCCAATTTGGATGTTCAAGATAAGGATTTATGAAGCCTAAAAAACCTAACTGAGTAAGGAAATAAAGTGGCATGGCTGCATGAACACCTCAAATAACTAGCAGAATATCTTCTTAATTACGAGTGCTGAAGAGAGACAGTTATAACTCAAAGAGTTTGTCATTCTTTCATTTTCATGTAGAAGAATTCTGCCTGTTGGTATGTTTTGTCTTGATTTTAACAGTGTAACGGTTTTGTGGCCACAGAACTTTCTTTTTTTGTATGTGTGTGTGTGTTGTAGTAGTAGTAGTAGTAGTAGTAGTAAGACTTGTTTGAGCTATCCAAAGTACTTCCTAACAGTTCTGTTTTCTTCTCTTCACTCTGTGGAGGCACATATATATACACATACTTTCATATGCCTGTATATGTATGGATATAAATATGTATGCCCATACATGCACACATATGCTATTTTTTACTGAAACACAGGTGGCATTTAAAACTTGGAAAGTGTGTTTCACAAAGGAAAAAGCTTGATTGATTCCCAAGATATAGATAAAATGGCAGAACATATTGTGAGTAGGCATGATGTATCTTTATACGTACGTTTAGGAAAACAGTAAATACCAGCACAGCTTGTAATAGCTGTAAGAAAACCTCAGCACTTCAACTCCTAAACTTCCTTCACATGTAGCCTTCTGCTGTGGTCTGTGCATGTTGTGTTGTAACTTTAATCTTCAATAACACATTTTCTACCCACAACACGAGAAGGTTTAATACTGGGCTTCCTGACAGGATGCCTGAATTGTTCCTGACTTCTGGTTTTACTGTGAGGCATAATGGTGCTTCTTCAGAGGTGTCAGTCATGTAGTTACAGGACTTACTTCTTCCAGTAAAAACAACTTCTTCATCATCTCCAAAAAATATAAAGTTTCTGGACCCTCCTGAATGCATTGTCTAAATTTGTGACAGTGCCAATCAACCAAGAAACCCCAAAGAATACATTCCTTTTTCCATAGATTCTCTTGTCAATGAGTGTGTACATGTGTATTTTCTGACTGTTGCAGATTTCAGAAGATCACCAATGATCATGTCCATAAGGCTGTTCCTGTATATCAGACAATTTTAATTATATGATTTAAAGACATCTTTTAGTGCCTTCTCTGGCATTCTTTCAGTTTCTTGTCAGAATCTCAAGAATAAACTCTGGCTACCAGAAGGGAGCTTACATTGCTATGGAAAATCTATCTGCATGTATCTCAGTGCACCTGTCACTCCCTCAGTATGAGATCCACATGTATCTCATCTACTTGCTCACACACCTCAGCGCATGTACATCTCTTTGTTCTTCTGCAGGCATTATCTATTTAGAAAATAAGTATTGTGAGGGTTTACACCAAGGGTCAAGAAAGCCACTAAGAGGCAACCCTTAATTTTAACAGTATACTTGATGTTACATATTCATAATTATTATATATTCATTACTTGGTGACTATTTTTACTTGTTAAACAGGAAAGAATTCTGTAAGACTGCGATGCTGCTGATGATGGAGTTTGTTGATTCCCCGATCCTCCTGTTGATACTTAGTCGATGAAAACTTGTAAGCCTTTCATGCACGAAAGACTGCTGTTTATGCTCTTCAGGTTTTTTGTGGCACCTTATAATTTCACTGATTTACAGAAAATCAGTTTGTATTTAAACTTCATCCGTATACAGTTGTTAGCATCCAATATTTATGCAGCTTTCTGGGTGAAAATGCACCCCTCCACACCCTTTTTGGGGATCTGTACCCTGTATCATCATTATAGATTCCTTACTTGGGCTTACAATATGGGTTTATAATGTAATATAAAATTATGTTTCATATTTGTCTATCAGTAAGAAATACTGACATATAATTATTAACTTTTTTTCTGATTTGCATCATGCCATGAAAGGAAAAAGGATGATGTCCTTATTTCCCTTTCTTTACATTGTCCTCAACAACATCAAAACACCTTGCAAAAGGAAATTAAACAGGAAGGACTACAGAAAAGTTTTCAGCTTGGTGCCTGAAAGAGAGTGGATTAAGTGAGTTTTCCCTTGCCACCTCATTATCATCACAACCCCTTTTAGACACTGTCTGTCAGCTACTTATGATGTGCATAGGTGGTCCTACCTGGAGCCAGTCCTTATCTTCTAAAATAGCATTAGATTAAATTTTATCAGATGTTTGGGATTTCAGATCTCTCTTTGATCTCTAAAACAACTTTGTTTGAAGAGGTGATAAAACTAATGAATTGCAAATCACCTTTGATAGCTCTGAGATTTTAGTACAGGTATTAGGAAAGACAACACAATACTCCATAGGAAGTCGAAGCTTTTTGAAAACCACTTTAAAGCTACTTTTTGAGAAAAAAGTGTTCCCAGAGAAGACCTAATTGTCTAGGAAATTAGTGCTTACATACGATTGCCCTTGGAAATAGTAGGAAGAGAGTTATTTTGAACATTACTGTGTTTCTATCATGAGTGTATACTTCTGGGCCCTGCGAGCACTGCAGGACCTACCATCTCTGTCCCCTGGGCCTCTACCCAGGACTCCATTTAAGCACTCTGGGGCCATCGGTCCCTGACTCAGAGATGGCACAGCAGGGCCAGTCTCCAGCTCCCCACAGTCCTGCCCTGCCTTGCTGTGAGCCCCACCAAGCCAGGCCCACTTGTGGGTCTATGTCCCAACCTGCCCTTGGCCCATCCCCATCCCCAGGGAAGTGCCCAATGCCCAGGGCCAGGACTGCCCTGGAGACCTCTAGTTCCTGTGCAGGGTGGTGGGATAGGCCCTAGCCCTTGTGGCACCCCAACAATATATTTTCACTGGCTTTACAATTTGACAGTCAGTCAGTTTTTTTAATCAGCAGCTGAAGAGACTATGAGAGAAACACAGAAAAGCAGAGGTAACATGTCTAAGGGGAGAGGAAAAGACATTTCTAATTCTTCCATTGCCACCAGACCTACAAAAACAACTTGGGTAAATGTATATTAAAATGCGAGGTTTCTGCAGGGAGGGAACAGTGCACAGCATGGAAGGAGCTATGCAGAGATCTTTTGGAAGGAAATAAGAAACTTGGCTTTTTAGAGGCCTTTGATTGTATTCCTGTGTTCCTCTCCTCTTGAATGCATTTAGATTCATGGCCACAGGTCCCCAAATACCATTTCACTCTTTCACATAACATTCTGTGATGTTCATAGCAAACTAACAAAAGCTAAACATCTGGCTAAGGTGAGACTCATCTGTCCATACAGACTTGGATTGTTAATCTCCCTCCTATCTCTTGTGTCCCTAGGTTATCGGCCACTCCTCAGGCAGAGCTGAAAGGGAGCCTGAGATTAACATTTTTTCAGCCAACTTGTCTGTTATTATTTAATTTGCTTCTTCTAAGGACTCTCAGCAGCAGCTGTTGGCATTGGAGAGAAGTGGAAAGT
This sequence comes from Syrrhaptes paradoxus, assembly GCA_013400615.1. Classification (NCBI taxonomy): domain Eukaryota; kingdom Metazoa; phylum Chordata; class Aves; order Pterocliformes; family Pteroclidae; genus Syrrhaptes; species Syrrhaptes paradoxus. Next base: position 10,743 of record VZTO01019588.1, read on the forward strand.
GGAAGCAGGAGGCTTGATGGCCAACTCCATCTTTGCAATGAGTACTTTAAAAATGCATTTAGTAACTTCAGTGGTGCTGCAGAGAGACATAGAAAAAGGATGTCCACGTTGTGAGAACAGAGCTGTGTCTACAAATATCTAATGAGCTTATACGTAGTTGCTCATACCATAAGAGATCATACTGTTCCTCAGCAATCCTTTAGCCATTGAGGTTTTGACCCTGTTCAATTCAGAGGTGCAAAAAATATATCTTCAAAAACTCAGATTTGTCTTGCAAGAGCAGAAGCAAAAGAGATAGATAGCTTTATAGTTGACACAACTTCAGGAAAGACAACTTCAGCTCAGACTCACAGGGAAGCACTGGCCCCTCAGAGAAGACAGCCTCCTCTACAGTGCCAATGGTAAATGTCCAGCAGTCATCACCTGTTCCCTGACTGCAAAGGGGTCATGGTGGCAGTAGTGCACAGTATCTATTTTATTTGCTGGTTTCTCCCTTTTGTGCTATGTTTCTTAAAGACAAACAGGTCAGGTGGACTGCTGTAGACAGAGGCAGAGATTGTTTCTCCTGCAAGAGCAACCAAGTGTTCAAAGGGAAACAAATATTTCAGGGATGGTCTAGAGGAGATGCACTCCTTTTACCAAGGGACAAGAGGGATTTTGTGGGGTTTGGTGCCACTCAGAAAGCTATTAGGTAGGCTGAAATTTCTCCATGAAGAAAAGACATGCCTTCACTGACACAGTGAATTGATTATAAAACATTTTTATTTCTATTCCATGTGACACAGTAATTTTGGAACTTCTCTGCTTAGAAAGTTAAATGTTACATTTATATTTTAAGCAGTCAAGTATTTTTAGAGTTTAAAGGCCTCTTGCTCTTTTGGAGTGGTGGGGTTTTCTTTTGTATGAAAAGTCATAAAAATATCTACCTCAAAGCTTTGACTGACTAAAGATCCTGTCAAAGTTACCAAGGCAGAAAGGGAGCTGTGACTCCAACACAAGACTACTGGGAATGAATCTGGCCTATTTTTGCCCTTTTCTTTGAAATGATAGTGTCACAGGAGGGGACAGCTTCTGGATCAGAACCAAAGTGTAGGTGCTACATGCTTGACGCATCCTTCCCAGAGAGATTTCCAGAGCACAAAGAACATTTTAAAAAATGCCACTTTGCACCATTTATTTTTCCTGCCTTTTCTATTTTTGCAATATGTCCCTTGTTTGCTCCTAATATTGCCCACCAGTCTCATGCTTCAGAAGTCCATGCATAGGTCAGGTCTTTCTTAATTATACGGACAGATACTCAGTTAACATCTTCTGTCTCTGGTGAGCCTAGTAGGTCAATGGACTGGACTGCTTCTTCGTATATACCTATTATCCCTATTGACCATCCCTGGCACAATGGTGAAGGTCCCAGTGGGACTCCTCACTTTCTCTAATGCCTGCTTCTTCTTCCTGTCTAGGTGTTTGCACCTTTTGCTTGTCTGGATCATTGGGAATGGCAGATTTTAAGAGAGGTATATATTTTGGAGAATGTGGAAGGATAACAGACTTTCCAGGAGATATCCTAGAGGGTTCCTAGACTGAAAAGTTCTGCCATTGGAGTCCGAGATCTCCATAAGCCTTAAGTGTTAGAGGTACCTCCAGTAAGTCTGACTAAAGGACTCATTTTCAGGTATCTGGAAACACTTGTCAGAAATGAGGAGTGTGAAGGGAGACAATTGCAGTCTCTTGTGAAGAGAAGAGAGGAAATGATTTTCAGTTAGCATTCAAGAGTGCAGAGGAGACACATAGATGAATGTGCCTGAGGAAGAGTACAGGTGGGACACACTCTGTCTGCTGAATCCAGGCAATTTTGAATGGTTGTTTCAAAAGCAGAGGAGTTAGCTGTTGGATTATTTGTTTTGGCTGAGACATGAGCTGAAGCTGAGTTGGTGCATGACTTTGATGCTGGGAAGAGAACCTGGAAGCTTGTCAAGGGTAGTGATGAATCCTGCCTTAGTGTTACAAACTGATGGGATAGACCTGACAGCTGACACTGTACAGTGTCCCATTAGCTACCCACAACCTTCTAGAAATTGTCTTTTCAGACATATTTGTGTCTGGTCCAGCTCTCAGCTTACTACTCTGTGGGGAAAAGGAATGATATGGTGCATATCTACCTATTTATATCTACTATATGCTTGACTGGCCACATGCCCCAATGACCAAGGACTCGAGGCACCAGTCTTGACTCTCCCTTCCTTCCTGTATGTTCATAGCTCTTCCTTGATCTCTAGCCCATGCCCCAGCTTTCGCCTGTATGTCCATAACTGATGGCTGTTTATTCTAATGTCTCTGTTCTCCATCCTGATCATCTAGCCTCATTTTAACACCTGTTGTAATCTCTGACTGATACTGTTTAAAGTTATACAGGTCCTTAGACAGTTTGTGGAAGATGTATGTCTCTGAACTCTAGATCTGTTAATTGAATATATACATAATGAGCTGATTAAGTCAAATAATTAATTTAATCATAATGAGACTCTACAGTCTTCTTAGACATTGAGTATTTTCTCCAGCTGGCAATTCTCTCTTGGTAATTAATGGAAAGTTACATGTACCAGGAAATACATGACACAGTTGATGATTATTTTCCTGAGACTTGAAAGAGTCCAACGTCCATCCCTTCTACAAATGGAACAAATGAAGAGACAACTAACTTGTAGTCCTACTGAAAAGACAAGTGTAAGATCAAGATAAATGTAAAGAACTCTCTCAGGTTTGATTCCTAATATACAATCAAAGGGTGGTTATATTTTCTTTTTATAATAAAAGAAAGGACAGAGGTAAAAGCAAGCAGCTAGACTTAAGGCATTGGGTAGGTTTTGGTTCCTTTTTATTTCCTTTATGTTTCCTTACCTGAGGCAAACTGGTTGAATCATTTCACTAAATGGTATTATCTTGATGCTGAACTGTTACATAATGTTCCTCCTCACTAATGAGTTTAAAATATGATTTTTTTGGAGTTGAATGGTATAAGCTCACCCCTACAGCCATGTCTTTACATCCTCTATTGTATGTTCAGTAATGACTCCTAACCTTTAAAGCCAAGAAATCATGCACTGAAGAGAAGTTCCTTTATACTTTCCAATCTAAGCAATTGGTTGTAATGCTAGTTATTACAAGATCTTACTCAGTGCATTACAGACCTGTCTCTCAGCTCAGTAATATTGCCAAAGGCTTCCTACACTTTCAGTTAGGACAGATGGCCCTTGGTGGTCATGGCATATTTCTAGTTTCACCAAGTTGGAAGACTGAGGCTACGACCAATGCATCACACACATTTCACTGTCACTTCAAGGAGCCAATGGGTATTATTGTCTGCAAACAAAGCTGCTTATAACTACCAAACTGTCACAGCACCAAAGCTCTCTCCAGCTCCTACTGGACTGAGTCTGTGTTTTAGATTTTTCAGAAATGGTTTATCTGCAAACACAGTCTGTACCTAGAGATTTTACCCACTCAGCCAGAAGTAATTATATTTAGTGGAAAGAATAATGTTTGGAACAGTGCTTTTTACAAGTACTTTATTTTCATACATTTCAGCTCTCTGGTCTTATTGTTTAGTCCTTGAAATGAAACAATGAGATGCTTCAGAGGCCAAGTCAAAACAAATAGGTAATGACAGAATATTAGTTTCTGTCAGTGTACACAGGTAAGAGAGAAAATAAGAAAGCTGAGAACTTGCAGAGACAAGTAAGGTCTATGGAATAAAGGGCACTTTCAGAGTTTACTGCCACTGTCTTTAGAAAGTTGTGCAGATCTGATTCATTATCACCTTGGAAATGAGAGGAAAAACAAGATTATGATGTTTTCTATTTAATAACCAGTGAATGTGTTAGGGATAAATGAGTTATGTTACTTTGCAAAGGACTGCATAGTTTGTCTTTTTGCTAAAATTTCTGTGACCCGTCATTTTAGACTAAATAGTTTTACAACGTCTTTTATTCTGTCCTTCTGTCTGTTTGGTCATTTGTCCACTTTTTGCCAAATGTATCTTGCAGCTATTCCATAGTGACCAATGTAGTGATTTATATATCTATACAGGTAGAGATCCATCTCTTGCCTTTAAAAAGATGTTTTGCTGAAAGAATCTAATCAGTTGCCAAAATTTTTTTTATTCAAACCCCATTTGGACTGCACCGATCTGAATCTGAGTTTCTGTTGGGGTTCACTGCTTTACCCAGAGAAGTGAGATTGTGACTCCTCAAGCATGAAACAGCAATTTAAACTACTGATGAACTAACTGCTTGGTTCTTCAGCACTCATTTAGGGATGATTAAAATAATATCTGAATTTATTTTAGATAGAGACTTTGTGTATATATTTGCTACCTTTAAAAATAGATGTAGTGTTTGAAGTCTGTCAGCTGATGATGCTCGAATATGACTGTGTGATTCAACAAAACACCAAATATGCAGTGCACATACAACTTTCTGGTAGTCTGTAACAAAACATCATTCCTTGGGTGAACTTAAAAAATTGTATTGCAAAAACACATTGCCATTGAAGTGACATTCAGTTGTATCACTTAACTTCAAAGACAAGTCTAACTGGGGGATATATTTGACTGTACAGTAAGGAAGAACAGATATGGTAAAATAAACAAGCCTTGTCACATTACATTTTCCACAAATAAATCGCAATAATGAAGGCTTGTCTTTCTCATTCTCGCACCCAGGAAAAGTTCAATTGGAGAGGGAATCATCAACAGTGAATAGCGAAGTCAATATATAAATGTCTAAATATTTTCTTTTTGGTCTGTGTAAGATCAAGGAGGATTTTACGTACTTGTGTAGCTACATTCACTGTTAATAAAGCTATCTCTCACTCACTGTTGTGGTGGAAAAAGTAAATGTCCAGGACACGATTTAAACTAATAGGCTTAGAAAATGTTCCATTTCTCTGATAAAATAGAGCTGGATGACACTTCTCATTTTGTACTTGTTTGCAGCAGTAGGTAAGTCTACAAGAACTGCTAAAATATCTTTGCTCTAAGTTGACAGATTTAAGTTTTACAGTCACATGTTTTCCTCTATGTTTAAAACATAGTTTACAGTAAGACATTAATATGACTTCCATTGTGTGCCTTCTATTTTTTTAATTTTTAAACTGTTTGTATTTTCTTTGAAAAGCTAAGTTTCAGCCTGCAATTTAACTAGAAATGTACTGGAGTTGACCCAATTCTACCCTCACTCACGCCCGTGTTAAAAAAAAATGAAAAAAAAAGAGCTTCAATATTTTAAGTGTTTTTTTCTTAGATAATACTTCTATTAATGAAGATCAGTGCATGTTATAGCAGTTAATAAGTCAAAGATCTCTGATCAAATGCAATCCATGACGTAACCTTACTCGTTATTTTCTGCAAGACCTAACTTAAACATGTTTCTATTTTTTGACAAATGTCTGTAAATTGAGCTAGGGATGTGTCACAAGATTTACTAAATAAATGTTTTAATACTGGACAATTAATCTAATTTTCTGTAGATGGCATGGTGCCTCTTCCCTGTGGTCATGCAGCATACCAGCAGAAGTACCTGGCCCTCACCTTCCAGCCAGGAACACAGCCCAATGAGGAATGAATCAAAGGTAAGGGAGATATTCTGGACTAAAGGTATAATGGTTTCAAGGAAATTAAAAACAGTATGAGGTAGTTCCACACATTAATACATTTGCATCAGCTGGTTTTCTGGACTTATTCTCTCAGAAATATACTAATATCAGATTCTCTTATTGTAGTCAGTTCCTCATTTTGGCTTAATCGGGATGAGAATAAAAAGTGTGTGTCTTATTTTTGCAGGCTGACAAAACAAAGTGCAATGATGAATCCCAGAAGAGCTGCATATATCTGAAATTGTCAAAAATATAATTTTTATCAGCAATCATGTGGATTTCTTTTGTTGGTTTGTTTTTGAGGTAGATTATGCTCTTTGTGGGTTTGTTTAAATGGAAGAAGACAGAGCTGAACTGTTTATTTAAAAGAATGCATAATTTCTTGAGTACCCAGGTACCATTTCATAGAATCATAGAATCATAGAATCATAGAATCATAGAATCATAGAATCATAGAATCATAGAATGGCCTGGGTTGAAAAGGACCATAGTGATCATTTAGTTTCAACCCCCCTGCCATATGCAGGGCCGCCAACCACTAGACCAGGCTGCTCAGAGCCACATCCGGCCTGGCCTTGAATGCCTCCAGGGATGGGGTTGACACAACTCCCTCCTTGAATAGAGCTCTGGAAACTACAGAACCTGCAAATATTTTCTGATTTCTGCAGCTGCATACTAATGGTCGGCATTCTGGATGATGGTTTTAAAATAGGCATCTTTACAGCTTGTACAGATTCTAGTTTATTCAATGTTTGAAGAAATGACCTTAAATTCAAATAGAAGCAATCTACTTTACTAGGAGAGATAAAGAAAAATCAGTACATAGCAGTGCATCGATATACAAGTCACAGATCTGTATTCCCCAAGAGGGAGGCAATTATAGTTAGCAGCAAAAAAAATAATGTTAAAGCTGAACAAAGCAACTATAGTCTGTGAAAGTCACAGAAGTTTCAGAGCTATTCTGTATGTTGTCAGGCAAAACAACAGCAGGTGAAGTGNTTTGCAGGCTGACAAAACAAAGTGCAATGATGAATCCCAGAAGAGCTGCATATATCTGAAATTGTCAAAAATATAATTTTTATCAGCAATCATGTGGATTTCTTTTGTTGGTTTGTTTTTGAGGTAGATTATGCTCTTTGTGGGTTTGTTTAAATGGAAGAAGACAGAGCTGAACTGTTTATTTAAAAGAATGCATAATTTCTTGAGTACCCAGGTACCATTTCATAGAATCATAGAATCATAGAATCATAGAATCATAGAATCATAGAATCATAGAATCATAGAATGGCCTGGGTTGAAAAGGACCATAGTGATCATTTAGTTTCAACCCCCCTGCCATATGCAGGGCCGCCAACCACTAGACCAGGCTGCTCAGAGCCACATCCGGCCTGGCCTTGAATGCCTCCAGGGATGGGGTTGACACAACTCCCTCCTTGAATAGAGCTCTGGAAACTACAGAACCTGCAAATATTTTCTGATTTCTGCAGCTGCATACTAATGGTCGGCATTCTGGATGATGGTTTTAAAATAGGCATCTTTACAGCTTGTACAGATTCTAGTTTATTCAATGTTTGAAGAAATGACCTTAAATTCAAATAGAAGCAATCTACTTTACTAGGAGAGATAAAGAAAAATCAGTACATAGCAGTGCATCGATATACAAGTCACAGATCTGTATTCCCCAAGAGGGAGGCAATTATAGTTAGCAGCAAAAAAAATAATGTTAAAGCTGAACAAAGCAACTATAGTCTGTGAAAGTCACAGAAGTTTCAGAGCTATTCTGTATGTTGTCAGGCAAAACAACAGCAGGTGAAGTGTTCTACTACTGCTGTTGATAGAGCATCTCAACAACAAATCATTTTTTTCTTTGGTTTCCAAATATATTTATGGGAGGGCCGTGGAAGTCCCATGATTGTTAATGTGGTATTTCTGCAGCAATGCAATGTTCTCACACTTACAGAAGAGATCCATTTACGTTTCCCCAGTGATACCTATGTAGCATGGCAATCTATTAGATCAGCTATTCATTTTCACTAACATACTTCAACCTATGCTGAATCAGTGACAAGATAACTGATGGAATATAGAAAGGTACTTGCAGAAGAAAGTCAAGAAAAGGACCATTTCACTGCAAGGGTAAGGACTTGTATTCAGTAGCAGACAGAAATTAAGAGACAACAGCAGTAGTATTCGTAGAATCATAGAATGGTTTGGGTTGGAAGGGACCTTAAATATCATCAAGTTCCAACCTCCCCACCATGGGCAGGCTAGACCTCCCACTAGACCAGGTTGTTCAAAACCTCATCCAGCCTGGCCTTAAACACCTCCAGGGATGGGGCATCCACAGCTTCTCTGGGCAACCTGTTCCAGTGCCTCACCACCCCCACAGTAAAAAAATTCTTCCTGATATCTAATTGAAGTCTACTCTCTTTCAGCTTAAAAACCACTTCCCATTGTCCTATAACTACACTCCCTGATAAAGAGTGTCTCCCCATCGCTCCTGTAGGCAAAACAGGTGAGGGAATTCATAATGGTCTGGAACTGTCACAGTCTATGTAAGCATCATAGTCTTCTGGACAGAGTTTCCTTCCTTCCCTGGTATTCATTTCAGGAGATATTTGTAGCTAGGAATGGTTCCTCTTTCAACTTTCATCCAAGTAATTTAAACAATACAAACCCTTCTGGTGTCTTCCTTCAAGAGACAATGAATAATCCATATAAGTTTATAGGTCCCGTAGAAGTAATAAGTAGAGATGTTTGAGCTCTATCTAAGTTTACGAATTGTAATGTTAATTTTAACATTTTTATGCTTTGAAATATGAAAAAAATGTTTCATTTGTATTCTCTTTTGACTTTTTTTTTTTTTGAG
>VZTO01019588.1:20052-31312 GCA_013400615.1 Syrrhaptes paradoxus
ATCCACAGCTTCTCTGGGCAACCTGTTCCAGTGCCTCACCACCCCCACAGTAAAAAAATTCTTCCTGATATCTAATTGAAGTCTACTCTCTTTCAGCTTAAAAACCACTTCCCATTGTCCTATAACTACACTCCCTGATAAAGAGTGTCTCCCCATCGCTCCTGTAGGCAAAACAGGTGAGGGAATTCATAATGGTCTGGAACTGTCACAGTCTATGTAAGCATCATAGTCTTCTGGACAGAGAATGAATTTGAAAATTCATTCATTTTAATCCATAGCGGAGTGAAAACAAGGCTTAAAACCTCAACAGTGGTGTAAATTGAAAGTGCCTTTGGCTAGTTTTTGTGATAAGCAGTATCAGGCTAGACATGCTACAGCTTTAGAAACAAGAGATGAAAACACTTCAGCATTTAGGAACTGTAAGATTTTTATTAAAACCTAGGTGCCACATCTATAACATGAAGAAATATTACATTAGATTAATGGGGAAGGGGAAGCAGAAATGTGATAAAATCAAAAAAAATGAAATTTTTGCCTGTAATATAATTGTTCTTTTGGAATGCATAGATGACAGAACAGACTCAGGCAAAGGACGCATGCATTCTCAGCTCCGGTTCTTCATTAAACACAGTAGTGTCATCTTTTTACATTGCTTGTGACAAAACTCTTTATTGATAGAGTGGCCATCACCTTGGGTATTCTGTTATAAGAGGGAACAAGCTATAGGAGGCTTTACAGTAGTCCAGGCCAACAGCTGCAGGAGTGATAATCTTCAGTCACCTGTAACTGCATGTGGTAGCCTTTTTTTATAGGCATAACATCTTATCAGGGTATATTAATTTTCCAAACTCTTTCTCAGCCAGAGATACTCTGGTAATGTCTGTGCTTGTCTTTTGACATTGCCCTGATGCAAACATTGTGCTTGAACTCCCCAAAAGCTACAAATAGGGTTCCTTATTTTTGTTTGCTCTTTTCAGTCCCTTTTTTCGTGAACCACACAGATCTTTTAATAAATTTACTAACCTCAGTTAAGGGCAGGAAGGATTTGAGTTGTTGGGGAGGTTTTGGGGAGTTTTTTGTTTGTTTGTTTGCTTTTTTGAGGGAGGGGGAAGGAATTTGTTCTTGTTTTCTTAAGAGGGAAATAGTCTAACGATTGATAATCCTATTCTAAATCTCAGTCACTCTAATCCATGATTTTGCATCCTTCTGGTGATTGTCCATACCTTTCAATAGTTTCCTTCCTTCCCTGGTATTCATTTCAGGAGATATTTGTANACACCTTTCCTCCTGGAGTTCAGGCAACATTATAAGGCAAATATATAAAAAACCCCTTCTGAAAATATTGAAATTTGCATGTGGATGATCTCTGCTGGTGAAGAGGAAAACAATTTGCTGTGCATGAGCTACCAAGCTAGTGAAGAAGTTCTTTTGCTGGTATTTGGATATATTATAACTTACAAATTGTTTGTTTGTTTTCTTTTCAAATGTATATAATAAAAATTATTGTTGAATTTTGCCTGGGGCTTTCATATTCCTTGGACAGGACTTGTCCAGCTACAGGTGTAATAAAAAGGAAAGCCTGTTAGTATTTTTCTTGCAACTAAAGATCAATTGCTAATTACTAAAGATTACACTGTCATCTGCCTTAATTGCCATATTGATTTTTTTGAAAGGTACTTAATAAGAAATATAAACGTATAGGTTATCTAAAGAAGTGTTTGTGCTCCCAGACTAGCCGCAGATGCTAGTGTCTAATAATTGCAAAGATCAATCTAGATTGCCTGTGAAATCATCACAGTAATAGGATTAATTGAAACTGTTTCAGAAAAGAGGGGGGCAATACAACAGTATACTCAAAATGTCTCTCATGCCTAATATTTGAAAGCATTTTTATTTTTAGTTCTGCAAATGCAATGGCTGCTACTGACTCTTTTCAAAGATGCACACTGGATTAGAAATATCTAATACTTGCTAGAAATAGGACAACACCTGTTTTTTCCACATAATTTTATTTGCTTATTATAGTAGGATAGCTCAGCCTGACCATCCCAGTCTGCTTTCAAATATAGAATGAAAACATTTTTAAGTCCTTAATCTACTTTAATTCTAGAGGAACATTCATGGTTTGCAAGCATCATTTCTCTTGTAACATGTCAATAAAGCGACCCCTTTAAATTCCTGTTAGAAGGGGAGAAGGCTCTAATTTAAGCTAAGGTGTCACTAAACTAAACACTGCCACAAATAGTATTATCCCAGAGAACTGACACTTTATGGTCCCTGCTATATATTTGTAGCTTTTAAAAAAAATCTGTCTCTACAGAGTCCCAATACTTCCAATGGGTCTTCAACAAAATGGTGAACAGCAATAAGACCTGTATGATAGAACCTTACTATTTCAGCGTTCTTTAATTCAGGTGACTTAGCTGAACTTTAAATTGGCATTGACTTGCTAGCTATTATGAAGAAAGTTAACTCTGTCTCTGCTTAACCCAGAACAGTCATGAACAAAAATTACCTTTGAAAAACTGAAGTATCAGACAAAGTGAAAACTATAGTCAATAGCAACTCAGAATACTTTTTAAGCAATCATCTTTTCTAGTGCTCTGTACTGTGATAAAGCCATGGGTTCTATCAAACATTATTGTGATGGTTTAGAACCTGAACCAATAGCAGTTGATAATGTTTCTTTTTAAAAGATGGATTCTAGAATTACTGACTTGAAAAGTTTTCTAAATTCAAGTCACTCATAAGCTACGTAAACGACAATAAGAAAAATAGTAGGTGCCTATTTTATCCTACATTTTGTTGCTGATTCCAAGACAGTAATTCAGTATTACTAGCAACATTTCTTCTGGCCTTCTACTTGTTTTATCTGATTTGATAGAAGTGCCTTTGAATTTATTTATGGCTATTGTTGAGAGTGAATTAATCACCTTGATAACATTAAATTTATTTGGACATTCAGTAGAAAAGGAGTTTAAAGTTAATATCCCTTGAATAATTTACTAAGACAAGTCTGATGTGATATAGCATATTAGATGTCATAGCTAGCAAGTAGCTTTGCTTTTTCTTTATGATGTGTGCAATCTAGACCTGTGTCAAATTGCTTGCAAGAGAGTAGAGCTAATTTCTCCGTGAGACTTCCTAAGGACACCCAGGTAGTAAAGTTGTCATATCCCTTATTTATTGATAACTTTAGCAATACCTCTAGCAAGAATTAAACATACTTTGCAAAATCTTTGTGACTCACATCTTATTCCAATAAAAGAACACCTCAGACGCCACTGAAAATCATAGTTCATTGAATTTGCCATCCTACTTTATAAAGCTCCCTTGAGATCTCCTGCCTTTAGCTTCCAGACTTTCCATATAAAACAAAATGTGATATGGTGTCAAAGATCTTAGATCTGTCGTACCAGTGTTTAATCTTCAGAACATTTACTAGACTTGATCCAATGACAATCATTGGCTTGCCAGCACTGGTCACATCAATGCTTAACTTCCAGCCTCCAAAATCAGATGCAGTACATTAGAAAATAAGCCTGTATATAGTTGGCCTAAAAAGTCCTTTTTCATTTGCTGAGGTGCAGTCTCATCATAGCACAGCTCTGGGACTTTAGGAGCTAGCTTGTGAACTTCCACATTATGCTCCATGTGAAAATAAAAATGGGAATGGACTAGCATGTAAGCTGAGCACTGAAAAACCAGAACAGTTTCCCTTGAGAAACAAAATGGGACAAGGCATCAGCTAACACAGAGGCTGAAAAATCTAACAAGTTTCAAATTTCTTTTACTGAACATAATATATTTTTATCCAAAAGTTGAAAATAGATTAGATTTTACATACTAAAATCATTTGGGACTAGCAAAGCAGAAAGAAAAATCAACAGTATATTGCATTTCTATGAAAAGTTCCTGACCAAGAAGGCTACAGTATATAAAAAAATGAAAGACATTTTCAGTGACAATATATCTAGTCAGTGTGTTCAATTCACCAAACCATGCTTATATTCCTTTACAAAATCATCGTGTCTTTTGCTGTCAGACCAGCCCTACTTTTACTCCCTATGCAGATTGTTCTTTACATGAGTTAAACCAAGGATGCTCTTCTGCCTTGTGACAAAAAACAAGGATGTCGCACTGNAAAAAAAATCTGTCTCTACAGAGTCCCAATACTTCCAATGGGTCTTCAACAAAATGGTGAACAGCAATAAGACCTGTATGATAGAACCTTACTATTTCAGCGTTCTTTAATTCAGGTGACTTAGCTGAACTTTAAATTGGCATTGACTTGCTAGCTATTATGAAGAAAGTTAACTCTGTCTCTGCTTAACCCAGAACAGTCATGAACAAAAATTACCTTTGAAAAACTGAAGTATCAGACAAAGTGAAAACTATAGTCAATAGCAACTCAGAATACTTTTTAAGCAATCATCTTTTCTAGTGCTCTGTACTGTGATAAAGCCATGGGTTCTATCAAACATTATTGTGATGGTTTAGAACCTGAACCAATAGCAGTTGATAATGTTTCTTTTTAAAAGATGGATTCTAGAATTACTGACTTGAAAAGTTTTCTAAATTCAAGTCACTCATAAGCTACGTAAACGACAATAAGAAAAATAGTAGGTGCCTATTTTATCCTACATTTTGTTGCTGATTCCAAGACAGTAATTCAGTATTACTAGCAACATTTCTTCTGGCCTTCTACTTGTTTTATCTGATTTGATAGAAGTGCCTTTGAATTTATTTATGGCTATTGTTGAGAGTGAATTAATCACCTTGATAACATTAAATTTATTTGGACATTCAGTAGAAAAGGAGTTTAAAGTTAATATCCCTTGAATAATTTACTAAGACAAGTCTGATGTGATATAGCATATTAGATGTCATAGCTAGCAAGTAGCTTTGCTTTTTCTTTATGATGTGTGCAATCTAGACCTGTGTCAAATTGCTTGCAAGAGAGTAGAGCTAATTTCTCCGTGAGACTTCCTAAGGACACCCAGGTAGTAAAGTTGTCATATCCCTTATTTATTGATAACTTTAGCAATACCTCTAGCAAGAATTAAACATACTTTGCAAAATCTTTGTGACTCACATCTTATTCCAATAAAAGAACACCTCAGACGCCACTGAAAATCATAGTTCATTGAATTTGCCATCCTACTTTATAAAGCTCCCTTGAGATCTCCTGCCTTTAGCTTCCAGACTTTCCATATAAAACAAAATGTGATGCGGTGTCAAAGATCTTAGATCCATTGTACCAGTGTTTAATCTTCAGAACATTTACTAGACTTGATCCAATGACAATCATTGGCTTGCCAGCACTGGTCACATCAATGCTTAACTTCCAGCCTCCAAAATCAGATGCAGTACATTAGAAAATAAGCTTGTATATAGTTGGCCTAAAAAGTCCTTTTTCATTTGCTGAGGTGCAGTCTTATCATAGCACAGCTCTGGGACTTTAGGAGCTAGCTTGTGAACTTCCACATTATGCTCCATGTGAAAATAAAAATGGGAATGGACTAGCATGTAAGCTGAGCACTGAAAAACCAGAACAGTTTCCCTTGAGAAACAAAATGGGACAAGGCATCAGCTAACACAGAGGCTGAAAAATCTAACAAGTTTCAAATTTCTTTTACTGAACATAATATATTTTTATCCAAAAGTTGCAAATAGATTAGATTTTACATACTAAAATCATTTGGGACTAACAAAGCAGAAAGAAAAATCAACAGTATATTGCATTTCTATGAAAAGTTCCTGACCAAGAAGGCTACAGTATATAAAAAAATGAAAGACATTTTCAGTGACAATATATCTAGTCAGTGTGTTCAATTCACCAAACCATGCTTATATTCCTTTACAAAATCATCGTGTCTTTTGCTGTCAGACCAGCCCTACTTTTACTCCCTATGCAGATTGTTCTTTACATGAGTTAAACCAAGGATGCTCTTCTGCCTTGTGACAAAAAACAAGGATGTCGCACTGAATGGTTAAGAAGCTGCTGTCTTTTATTTCCCTTTTGTTTCCTGCAGTTTCCCAGATAATTTCCAGTGTGTGTCTACAATCACAGGGAATTATTTTTAGCTTATATTTGGCTTTGATATTCTAACTCCAGCAGAAAAAACAGGGCATAATTAGGCTATAATAATGCATATTTTTAACAAAAAATAAAAAAAGTAAGCACTGTTTCATAGTTACGTGACAACCTCAGACACCTTCTGTTAGAGATCTTCACTGATCAGATAAATGAGGCAAAACTCTCCATTTTAGGTTGAAGCAATCTTCAGCAGGCGTGGACAATTTGAGAAGACATCTTACAAATCAGAATAAAATAGTGTGAATACCAAAACTGACAAGAATTTTTCAGCATAGTCTTAAATCTAAGATTAAATTCTATAAACATAATGAGGTGGTAAGGATAACCATCACAGTCGGGAAAGCTGCCCACTTTAAGAAACAAAAGAACAATGTTTTATAGGAGATGAGTTGATGCAAAATTTGAATGGGCCAGATATTTATATCGTTATTGCATCAAGTGGCTACCTATTGTTTTCCATGTCACTACTGATGTTATTATCCAGAAACTCCAGAAAAATGTTTTACAGAATGGAATCTTATTCCTGTGCACTTGGAAAAAGACTTCAGCCTACACTTAAACTTATGTATAATTTATTATTCTGTCGATTAAGTTTATGTAGGTTTAGACATCTTGGAATGAGACTTTAGGATCTGATGCGAAATTGTGAATTTTTTCCTCACGTTAAATGCTATATTACTCTGTAGGCTCTAACACATTTACTCATTGATGGAAAAGAGATCTAACAGGTGACAGGTAGTGTTATTAGAAAACTAGGAGACTGCAATTACATCTATCCATTAAATTTGAGTAAAGATATATTAAAGGGAAAATCCCAATACTTACACATGCCTGAATTTAAAAATGGCTGTACAGTGCTGGGAGATACTAATAGTTCACCTTGTTTCTTGCATGTGAGCTTCCTTCATTCTGTCTTTCCAGTTCCGGATCTGTAATTTGTAGACTTTTACAACCATAAGTAGTAATACAACTAAAGACCTCCTTAAAACTTTTAGAGCTGANTCCTCTTTCCTCCTTCCTCTTATTTGTGTGTTTTACAGAAAAATTCAAGCAAAAAGGACAGTTATGATGAGTCTTTCCAATACCAGCATTTTCACTAAAATTATCTGGTTTTATATAACAGGAATCTCATCTACAAATTTCTTTAAGTTCTACCACAATTACTGCATTACTCAACAGAATGCTGTAGACAAATGAGTACACAGTTTCAGATTAATTGGTTTTACAGCCAAATTTAGTTTTAGCAATTAAGGACAAAAAAGTTTTGGAAAAGAATAGGAGTGAATGTAAAAATTCTGTAAGAGAAAGAAATGACCTTATCCTACCAATAGTCAGCTCCTAGCATTCTGTGTTTACTCATGCCCACACAACAGTGCAGGGATGCTTACTGACACACCCTTTGCTTACCTATCCCTTGCTCTGAAAGGGGCAGGGGTAATGGGATAAGGTTTTTTATACTTGTCATTGGCCCAGCTGTTTCACTCATTTAATTCCTGAGATGAAGCAGTAAGAAGGCACTGTGGTACAATAAATCATGACAACTCCTGCAGTAGCTCCAAACACAGATGCTATTCAGTTCTTCGTTGCAGGAATTATTTCGGTTTTGGGTAAAATTGGGGTAATTAGTTACATAGCAGACAAGTGTGAACAGGGAGTTTCAGCCTAATGGCTACAGTAAAGAGCAGGGCTAAGAGTAGGGTAGAACAATAGATTTAATGGCATAATGTGCCTTTTTTTCAAATAACGCAAATCCACTGCAAAATGAGTAAGAAGCAAGTGTTTACAGATTGTTTGGAACACAGAAGGTGTTTGGTGACAGAATATTTAGGTACTCAAATCCTATCACAAGCTGGCCAGGCTGTACTATGATAACAGTCTTACAGGCACTGAAGGAGAGTCACCTACTGCAAGTGGATGGTGGGTTAGCTTCCTTTTGCTTAACTCTAATCTTTTTTTACAGTGTTCAACATTATCAACTCAATGATACTGTAGTCCCATTTGGGAGAGGTAGTGAGTTTCCAGACATGGACACTATATGGTTTAAACTCTCCACACAGAAATACCTTCACAAGTAATGATGGGAAGTTATACCTCTGCCACTAGGTCTTTTGCTTAAGAGT
Organism: Syrrhaptes paradoxus; assembly: GCA_013400615.1. Classification (NCBI taxonomy): domain Eukaryota; kingdom Metazoa; phylum Chordata; class Aves; order Pterocliformes; family Pteroclidae; genus Syrrhaptes; species Syrrhaptes paradoxus. The sequence goes on from VZTO01019588.1 coordinate 28,273, forward strand.
TCTCAAAAGCATCTGTTCTCACAGTAGTCCTGCCAGTGTCTTTGTTTGTCTATTCAAGAAACTGGTGGTATTGCATGGATTCTGGTGTGAACAGTATAGGGATGAATTCTTTTGCGTATTACTGCCAAAATGATTGATTGTTCATACAAGATTTGTTCCTGGATGAAGAGTGTCAAGCTGAATATTAGGTCAATACTGAGTTCAAGAAGGATACAGTTCATGAGCATGAAGAGGAGCTTGTTCAAAGAAGTAAGTCCTTTAGGGGCTGCTTTGAAAGATGGTGGGCTGAGTAAATGCAAGAACAGAAAACCATCACAAATTTCAAGGTGTTATCCAAAGCATCTATTTATTTGTGTTTTGGAGGTTATACCTGCATGAATCTAGGTACGAAAAAAAAAATATATCTATTGAGTCTAGTTAGATCACTTAGTGAATAACTTACTAATGCTAATATAGTACAGAAAAAGTCAATAGAAGTACCAAAATAGGACAGAAATAAGTTGACAGATTGTCTTTTTTTAAAGACTGTGTAGGTCTATGCTTAAAAGCATTTATAATAATTAAGACAAAAAAAATAAATATTCGTCAAAGATAACAGGAAAAAACTTCACTAGTTCCATGTTTCATTTTTTTTTACAGTTCCATCATTATCTAAATGTTCGTGGGTTTTTTCTTTATTTTTAAACTCTTTTTTTGTATTCAGATTGTTTTATATTTATCATTTAATACAAATTAAGATAGGTCAAAATCAAAATGCAACATTTAGATATACGTACTTCACAAGTCAGTGAACCAGCTAATTGAATCTGAAAAGGGAGTTCCTCCAGAATGGATGTTATTGCTGTCCTGAAGATTAAAAAAATTGTATCAATATTTTCTAACCTGTTTTGCAGCTCTTCTGTAGTTCTATTGTTTCTATGCATGTTTGTGATTGAAGGCACTGTTTCCACTATAGTTTTACAGTGTATTGTTGAGAGAAAACTATTACAAAGTCGGTCATGCCAATATCAAATTGCCAATCTGGGAAGAAAAAGAAGTATTTGTGAGTTAGAGGGCCCTGATATGGTGCAATGTTTATGAAAACAAAATACTAGTAAAGAAAGGGTGTGACTCAATTGCAACTTCTGGGATTGATCCTGCCCCTAGCGATATCCCCCTCTGGTCCCACACGGCTTACACTGGAATGGGTCATGGTGCCCAGATCAGACTCCCATCACCCCAGGAACACACCACAAAATGAACTGTGATGAGATAAGCTTCCCCCTGCTCTGACCTGGGAGGGGATAAATGGCAGTTTTGTTAAAAAGAGATGATACACAGCTCATACTGATTTCAGTGAAATTAAGATGCTGAGTACCTTTCAGAACAGGGTTTATTTGTTTTGATTTTTTTTCTTCATATTTTCCTTACCTTCCTCAGCACAAGTGGCATTAGAGAAAAAGAGCCAGAAAAACTTCAAATTTGTATTGTCCCACCCTGCCTTCCCTCATATTTTCTCTCAGCTGGAAACACTGTTCAGTTTAACGCTCCCACCCACCCCCATGCCTGAGCTCGTCCAAGCAGAGGAGCAGGTGCCTCACCTCTCACATGACTCTGTGAAGGCTATGAAGCCATATTCATTTTAAATTACTACTGAGGGTGAAACTAGAGAATTATGTGAAGCTTTCCTTTTTTTTTTCACTAGGGACATTGTTTGACAAAATGAAAACCATGTTTCTTATTGGAACTTCACATATATATGTGTGTGGGTCTGTGTATATGTATTTACGTATATACACTTTTTTATACATATGTTTGTTGTTTAAAAAGTAATGAAACCTCTGTATTGTTGCAAGGTGATCCAAGGGGAAAAAAAGAGTAAAAAATGATACCGCCTTACTGCCATTGTATCTCAATAAAGGTTGTTATCTCTCAGACAAAATGTAATACTCTGTAGAAGTGAATAATGTCAGGATGGGACATGCCCATTTAAAGAAGTGCAGTTATTTTTAGCTCTGACATCAGTTATTTATATTGCAGCAAGTATCTGAACTCAGCTGAGCAAAGAAAGTCGTAAATACTTTGCTTTCTCAAGTTCCCAAAAGCAGCTTAAATGGGTGTATTGTCTCCACTTGCTGCTGTCAGATTACCTGTGGGGCTGAAGAGCATGGGCAATATCAGGCAGTAACCTCAGGTGAGGGAGACAGAAAAGTAAGAGCACATGGTCTGTCCTCAGCAAAACTAGTGGCATGATACTACTGATACCATTTCTTTGATGAGTATCAAAAGCCAGCGACATGGGGAGGAAAGAGGTTGGAAACAGCTAAATGCATTCAGTAATGCAGATGCAGAGAAATAAAAACCAGGATATGGACAGAAATGTTTCCTTGGTCTTAATGGTACATTTTGCATGGCACTTTACAGACATGGAAATGGCCATGACCTCCTTTGCAGCAAGGTCTGTCAGAGAGCGATGGCCTGACGTAACTGAGATTAATGGCTTCTTTGAAGAACCAACAATGGACACAGAGGGAGGGCAGCAGGGTCAGCTCAGAGCCTGGACAACTAGGTGGGTGTGGGATGACAAAGAACATGTGATCTCAGGCCAGGAACATGTGTCAGGATGAGTTATTCCCTCAGCCATTGCAATCTCCCCCTGAATGAGTCTTGCAGACACTCTTGCAGTACACTCTTAGAGAGCTCTTATTAAAAATCTCACACCTCATCTTTTAATCTCAAAAAACTGAGTTTCAGTGCCAGCTCTTAAGATCTGCAGACTACTTCAGTATTGTGTTCCCCATGTTACAGTAGAAAAAAAAGTGGAAACTGACAATAAAATCCCTTGGTGTTTGAACATTTGGCTTGGAACAGTACCAAATTGACTCAGTCTTTGAAACTCCTTAGGGAAATTAAAATTACAAAAACAAAATATATTCCTTCACACATATATAACTGACTATTTTTTACTTAAAGAAGACAAAGTAACATGGCAGACCTATGTCCTGTTCAACAAACTGCTTTGTGGTCAATGTGACTGGCAATTGAATCACAGAATCACAGA
>VZTO01019589.1:1484-25066 GCA_013400615.1 Syrrhaptes paradoxus
CTCCAGATGAGTTAAGAATCATGAACAATTCTCTGCATTGCTTTGCCAGTCCTGTTTTTCTCTTCCCATCTTTCTTCTGTGTCCTCTGCTCATCTTTATTTTTCATCCCTTAAAAAAGGAGCTCACACTGTTTGAAGCATCTTCACGTTACCTAAGATGATTCTGGTAGAGAAGAGGTGATGCTTCTTTTAAACCAGTGAAACAACCTCATCAGCATCTTCACTTGCCTCTCCCAGCTTTGCTGACTTGACTTTAAAAATTCAGTCAATGTAATGCTGTATTCTTCTTTGAGGCTGTCAGATACTGTTCTGGAGTTGAGATATTGATGATGTTGTTCACAGATTTCACAAAATGTTTTTTTCTGATTGAAAAAGTGTTTTGAAGAATCATAATTTACTTACGGGCTTGAAGTAAACTAGTCAGACTAGTCTGTATAAAGCGTCCATCGTGGGAATTAAATTATGCTAATGAACTCAATGACATAGATCAGTCCAACTTCAGTTTGTTCTGAAAATATGCATCTTGGGTTTTTCACCTCTCTTGTGCCAACCCTGACCTAGTAGTGTTGTTTTTATTAACTTTTTGGGTTCAAAATGCTCTGCATCTCTGCTAACTGTTTTGAATCTTTTATTGTTATGTCACTGAATGAAACTTAATCGAGGCTGAGGGGTTTATTAATATTCATGCTTCATTCACAATAAGTGTAGCCCTCATGCCTTTATATCACTGACAGCTGAAACAATACCAGCCACACCTACAGCACAGGGGACATGGACAAGAAGTTGGAGATTTAAGTGAAGTATGTAGGAGGTTCTGCTGTTGGTTCAGATAAAATGATTCTGCGTGTGCAGAGACATCAACCTAGAAAAACACCACAAAATTCTGTGGAGAAGATAAGGTCAGAAAAGCAATATAAAAATATTTTAAGAAAGAAAAGGGGAGAGAAACCTGTTCTGTGCACAGTTCTTCTTGGAAGGAGACTTGGAACTGCAAGCAAAGAGATGGTTTCTTTCTGGTCTGAATTCATCCTCTTTTTAGGGGAACAAAACATAATGTGGAAATAAAAAGCATTGTATCTAATAAATACTTCACTCCATCACTGATTTATCTCCCTAATGAAAATAGCCTGCAAATCTCCTCTTGGCTCAACGTAAGTGAAAAATGGTGATATTAATAGCAGAAGTGAATCCAGTTTCTGAGGAGATAAGTTGAAAGTTTCTATTAACCTTGAACTCACTTGGAAAATGAAGAAAGAAAAAAAATATTTTCATTTGAAATTATTTTCTATTTCTAATATCCTGGAGGAGAATACTTGTATTGTCTCACCTCAAATAGTGTAAACTACTGCTACCCAGACATGATCTGGGAAGGGAAACTGAGATTTCTCCATTATGTCAGGAGCAAAGCTCATAGTCTGAAAGGTAAGCATGACAGGGGTTTTAGCTGTCATTTTGTCTGCTGGCATGTACCACTACACTTCCTGAAAAAGCTTCTTCTTTAGCACTGGGAGCTGGAGGCTGGCTCTATACTTTGGAGCCTATCACCCTGAATTGTCCAGAACATAGCTACGAGGTAGGGGAGGGAATACAAATCTACCTGTCTTGGCAGGGAACCAGAGAAGACTTTGATGGTTTCTGCCAGAAACAGAAGACTTTTAAGACAAACTGACAACAAATTAATTAGACAAACTTAGGCTTGCAGATTAAACTCAATGAAAGAACACCAAAAGTGTTCTGAGAGGCTGTGGAAGTCACTGCAGAACCTGAGTCTTCTTGCATGAGTGCATCAGAAGAGGAAGCAGTTATCAGTGAAGACAATGGAAATGGATTATCACAAGCTTCTAAATATGTCTGTGTTTAATAAGCACTACGGAGAAGAAAATTTTTGTCTTGTCTCCTGACTGATGATTTTGTGTTGGTTCTTTTTAGAATAAAAATTGTTTCTAAAGTGAGAGAAAATAAAAGTAATGTGAAATAAAAACCAGTTAATTGCCAAGATTATGAAAATATTGTCCATAATAAATAAATAACTGTACTTGAAATTAAGCAAGATGCCTAGGTAGCTGTGAAGACTTATGAACACATAATTGCTTTGGATTTCTTTATGATAAAATAAGAGTAATGAATACCTACCTCCAAAGTGTCCTACAGAGTCAGTTTATGGAAATCCATTTTAGAGATGAAACCCAGGTCATCAAAGTAAAGGATCTGTAAAGGCAGCTGATTTACAATGGACAGATTATCCTGTCTGTAAAAGCACACATCATTGTAGCTACCTGCTGTGGTAGTTTTCTAGAAAAAGAAGAAGATAAAGTGAAACAATTTTCATAAAGGGATTCTAGCTGCTGAAGTCTTTTTGACTTTGAAGGGGAGATACATGTTTGTTTATTTGCTGAGCACTTCTGATGAGCAAAAGCAGGAGAAAAAAATAGATGGAAAACAGTAAACAGTGTATCTAGTAAGTACATATGTACAAGGAAACTACTAGGGAAAAAATGAGCTTGTTTTGATGCTGAATTTAATGCATTACTCTAATATCAAATTTAAAACATGGGATGATCTAGGAAACTTTATCATTATAAACAAACATTCTGATCAAGTACGGATCCTTTGCAGCAATGATAAAAGGGAAATGCGTTATTAAAGAGCTATCCCACCATTTACCTGCTGCAAAGATGGAGTAAGTCCTCTGAGCCATCACGGGATTAATCATGGCTTGTTCAGTTTGGAGCCTAACCTATCGTTCTGATGGAAAGATACAAGCAGATTCAGTGGGCAACTGAAAGCAGGTTTACAGGAGGATTTGTGCTTGCTGAGGAATAGATGGAGCCAGAGATGTTGAGGCATGAAGAGAAGGCTGACCCAAAGGGCAGGAGGACTGCCCTCACAGCAGGCTAGGACCTCTGGCAAGAAACATACACAGTGTCCCCACTGCGTTTGAAAAAATACTGGGAATGGTGTTCCATGAAACGTTACGTTTGTTTGACCCAGGCAGTATCTGATGCATGCTAATGTCTGAATGAAAACCAATGCATCTGTCAGAGATCCAGGATAAGCTGAAGATGTCTTACTAGCTACTGTACCCAGTGAGGTATAGCCTGTTTGAAAAAGAGGGCAGTGTGCACATGCCAGTCTTCCACTGAAAAAAAAAGAGTAAGACTCCAGTCTGTCCAGCTCTAAACAGCCACATTTTATAGAACTCCTCTAATTACAGAGCAGTTACTTGAATGTTCAACAGTATTGCAAGAGCAGTAGATAGATAGGCAAGGGGAGACGTTTCAGAGCTGAGCATGGTTTGGCATCTCCACGGTTCTTAGGAACTCTTACAACTGCTCTTGTCTGAGCCCATTTCAGACTGCCTTTTGGGTGGGGCAGAGATTCTGATGATTAGACATTAAGAGAAGTATTGGTGAACAAACAATTTAAGTGTGCAGTTGCTGTTTGCAGCAAATGTATAAGTAAGAAGCGTTTCATTCAGGTTTTGCAATAGAGGACAGGAGTGGGCATAAGTGGTGCATCCCCCTAGTCATTCATTATATTCATGAGTCATAAAGACTGCAAAATGCATTGCGAAGTTTTAACATTACCTATAGTAAAGCTCATGTCTAATCGAGAAATCTTCTATGGGAACAGGTGCTTCCTGAAAAAGACAGAAAGGAACTGATTGATTAAGAATGGAGAATGTGTTTAGAAAGAAATAGATGCTGCTGTGTTTAATGTGAATGGGGGCGTAGGGTCCTGCAGAGTACTCTGAGACCTCCTAAGGAGAGGACTCAGATACCAGGGAAGAGTAATGGTATGGTAGATACAGCCGTGCTAGGATGCAGTAGCACCACTTGTTATTATAATAAAGGCTTTTTATGTACAGCAGAAAGTTTGAAATACGAAAGAATAAGTACAGAAGATAGGAATTACTTCCCACCAGCAGATGTTGATGGATGCAGGTTGCAAAAACCTAAAGCAAAAGGAAAGATGTGAAAAAAGTGATGTGTAATTCTTGTGGGAGGCTTTTCTTTCAGTGTATCTTATGGACAGTTAGTCAACTTTGTTCGGTTCCAGTGAGGAGTTATATAAAGCTAACAAAGAAACCTTAACAGCAGAATCCAAGATTTTAAAAGCTTCTCTCTTAGCTGAAGGTGAAAAAAATGGAAGAACTCTGATGTTAAAGCTGATGGAGGTGGAGAGAGGAGAAAGAAGTTTTCATTATGGCTGTTCCTGAATCCTGAAATACCAGTATCCAGAACGTTTGCCTCAGAAATTATGTCTTCACATTGCGCATGGCCTATCTTATTAGATATGGGAATGTGAGAAATGAGAGGATCTCATTTACTGAGAACTTTTTCAATTTTCTAAAGGGTTATGAAATAGTCAGGAAAAGATTACACAAAAGTTTTGTGCTGGTGTTTGAAAATGTCTTGAAATAAATGTAGCATGCAAATAGTACTATATTTAAATAGTTTGTATTTTCTAAACAAATTCTTTCTGCTGGCGTGGACCTTGTTGCCATTCTAGAGTCCACCACTGTGACAGTCCAAAAGTGTTGCTACACTACAAAGTGGGTGAAATCTACTGTGTATCTGCTAATACTCTGCCTTTAGACTGAACGTGAAAAACTGTTTTAAGTTCTTTATCTGCTAGACAGCTGGAGCTGTAGGGACTGTTAAAGCCCAAACACTACACAGACCATGAGTTTGCGCACAGGTGGGTCTGAAGGAAGATCCAATGATCTGGAAGGAGCTGTGTGTGCATAAGTATGGGTGAGAGATATAGAGAAACACCACAGCAGCTTGTAGGTAAGCAGCAAAGAAACTCTGGAGAAGCACTTGAAACAGAAAACCTGGAAAAAAAAAATATCCAGAGAGTGCTATGGGACAAGTGGCACACAGGAAATGCTGGGAACCACGAGCTCCATGGAAATGCTTTCCTTCATTTGCGTCATATTGAATTTAGGACAACAGAACTGTATGTATATTATTCATAAATAAACATGATTACGCCAAAGAGATAACTGACTTATAATTGTTTTTCCCATCTATGTGACCCTTTTTGTTTTTTGTAGCTTACTGGTTGGGTCCAAAGGATATCCATCATTTGGATGGTTTGGGAAATCTAGTTCAACAGTGAAACCAACAAATCCCCAAAAAGGGGAGTTTCATGAATAGAGTTTTGCCTTTTTTCCCCCTCCCTTTTCCTCTCTCCACCTGATAGTAGAGTGACTTAATACCGAGTATCTGGGCTACCATTAAGGGACTTGGAGAAAACAGATTAACAGGTAAGAAATGAGCTATGTTAATGAAATATGCATTGTAAAAAAGCAAAGCGGTCCTTTTAGACAAAGGATAAAAATGAAAGTTATATTGTTTTATTATGCTATGCCTACATACAATTTATAGGAAAATAAAAATTTACTAATTGTTTTTACATTTTTTTTAACAATAATTATGGGCTTGCTAAAGGTATGGAAGTGACCTAATAGTTACAATTGTGCCCTCTAAATTATTATTAATTTTACTGTCACTATGTGTTTCACATCTTCTACTTAATGGTATGCTAATTGTACAGCAGGATGTCACATTCTCCAACATACAGATTCCCTATTTCAATTACAGCTAAGTAAATCTCCATTACTAATGAGTAAGCATTTCTTTCCCATGTATATTTGCATTATAATGAACATTTTCTTTATGCACTAAAATTATTCTTTCTTTGAAAACAACTATATATTTTATTCTACAGTAGAGGCTACGACATGATGATTCATTCCTTTCTGTTGAATTTATCTGTATTTAAATTGTCGAATGTTCTGGATAGCCTGACATTTTCTGTCCCATGTTATTTTTGTGTACTTCCAGAATAAATTTATGTATTTACTTTAAGACAACCTACGTAAGACAAATCAGAAAAAAAGTAAGCTTTTGTGTCAGTCATAAATTAAGCTGTATTTTTGAAATTGTTGCATTGTTTCATTCATGTTGCTGAGCAATCTCAACTGTTTATGTCAATGCAAAGTGACCTTTATGATATAATGTTTGACTGATTTGAATATAAAGAACAAGTGACCACAAGTGACCCATATAACGGCAAGATCCCACTTTGCTTAACAGAGCATAGCTCTTTGGCTATTAAATACAATCCCCCAAACAGACATTTGCTGCCCTGCTGGTGCGTATATCTACCAATGCGACCCGCAGCTGAGTAAGACGAAGGGGGAAGGCCTCCTGTTACATCTGAGCTATGCAGCTTTGCTGCCAAATCCTCTCCCTCTTGGGGGTTGTGGCCAGTCACTGGGTGCCGCTGAACTGCTGAACTTGGGCAGCTGGGTGCTGCCAGCGGAGGTTTCCCTTCGTCTGCCACCATGGTGACCCGAGAGGCTTTCCCTGCCCTGCGTCAGGAGACAAGGATACTGGCGGATTGAGTCCCTGTGGCAGAGATTCTGCCTTCATTGCACATGGCCCTGGGAAAATGTCTCACCTTCTATACACAAATAAGGACTGGGAGTTTTATTGATAACGTGATAGCTTAATCTTTGATAATACGCAGCAAAGAAGGTGTTCTTTGATTTTGGTGGGGCTACTGCCTATGCAGTAAATTATGTTCCAGAGATCTTTTTGAAATGCCCAAAGAAGGTTTATGTGCCATTAATTAACAATCATTAATATTTGGCGATTTTTAGGTTGGCCTGGTGGTGGGGGTTTATATGGGGAAGAAGATGGGTGTTGGGTTCTTTTAGTGATAAAAGTAGGTGGGATATTGTAAAGAAACAAAATGTGGTTAAAGCGTTAGGTAGCATTCCAGAAATGCAGGAGGAAATGTGTGCAACCAGATGTTAGAAGTAGCAGATTGATTTCCTGGTCACTGTGCATGAATTCTTTCTAGCCTTGTGTATATCCTGATAATCGGATGGCTTACAGTATAGATACAAAGTTTGTTTTGTTTTTATTTTGAAAGGCCTACGGTATGCAGCCTTTTTCCCAGACAGCAGCAAAAAACAAGGTGAACAATTTTTGCACTATGTGGTTTTGAATTCTGTCATATTTTCTATTACGTTTCTGTCTTTCATTAGGATAGCTTAGTTGACTATATTAACCACCACCATCATCCATATCACTTCCAGTTCCGAGTTTAGTCTACATTATGTATGTATGTAGTTTGCTGATTTTTCCTCTCCCGGGGCTGGAAGTGGTTCCTCACCCGTTACAGTTCAAGCTGTTGTGACAATGGTTGTTGCCCTTTAATCAGTCCTTCCCGGAGCGGCTGCTGACACCTGGTGGTGTGCTCTGGAAATGCAGGTTAACCGCGCCTGCAGCTGGCGGAGAGCTTTGACCTGTCCTTCCCCGAGCTATTGAAATGAATCTGATCTCCTGCACGAAAAAAAAAAAATAAAAAAAAAATGTCGGGAGCACATTCAGCTCCCATTCAAACTTATGTAAAGCAAGAGAAACAATAACATTTCATTGCTGTTGGAGCAAAGTTAATGCCTCTGACCTTGCTGTTGAAGTCAATAGTGTAGTTGTTCACAAGGGCTATGTATCTTTTTTTATTTGCTTTATTAACTTTTCAAATGTATTGTGTAAATGAATGTTTTATATCTACTTATGCACTAAATATACTGCATTAAGCGAAAATAACCTGTGTGATTATATTTAGAAATAATGATGTTTTCAAAACTTTACAGTGTGAATACTGAAGGAAGCTTCTTCTGGTGTTTTATTTAATGTCATGGTTTCTGGCTTGAGTGTATGATTTTTCTTGCCAGCAAGTATATTTCCGTATGTTTACGAAATTCCACATCTCTTTGCCAGCATATTTCCTAACAATGGAATATCTGGGATATGCCAATAAGTAACTAGTATGAATAAAAATTAAGAATCCTGGAATCCTGATTCTGTGGTGAAATTCCTCACTAGCTGGGACCTATTGGGGTCTTCTCAGTTCGATTTTTATCTGGATAGATCAAAACTGATTATTTTTCTTGCTTAATTGGCCCTTTACTGCCATCTGATTTTTTTTTAGTTTCATAAAGAAGATAAGTATTACACTTAATATGAAAGAAATATAAAGCAATACTTTATCCTGATTTTTCTCAGTCTACAGGCAAATCAAGTACATCGACAATGCAGTATCTTTAGTTGTTCTAAAATATTGTAAAGAAAGGGTTCCCAAAGTGCACTGCCACTGGAATTTGTGGGAAGGGAAGGATTTGGTGAAACAGGAATGTGTCCTTTATAGACAAATTTGGTGGTGTTATTATGCCGTTCTGAGATATACAGAATTGGCAAGTAAAAGTAAATGAGGAGTAACGATAGAAGAGTCAAGTTACACTGTTAATCTGAACAACAAAGAAGGGCAAAGTTCTGAGTTAAAAAATCACTGGTTAAGGGTTGTTTGTTGTTTTTTTTTTCCCCCCCTAAACTTACTGGCCCCGCAGTCCAACATTCCTGGTATATAACCTTTAGTGCAGGCCATCGGGTTGAGGCTGTCCCTAAATCTCTTAGGTTTGTGGGGGGCTCTGGTCAGATGAAGTATGTACACAACATGGCTGCTTTCCAGCATTAGGGACTGGAAATGCCACTTTGTGTAGCACTTCTTACGCTGCTCCGTTGGAGGAGACCCTTTCACACAAGGACTTAAATGACCATAGTTCCCAGACATGGGAAAATGAGAATCAGACAAATGCCAGTTCTGGCAGTTGGTGGGAATTGCTAACTCCACCTTCACAACATGATGTTAAAAATCGCTTGATCAGATTTTTATCAAGATAATTTATTGAAGGATAGGATTATTTTTTTCAGAGATCTGAACCCATTGAAAAGTGATATTTGACATGAAAAGGCATTGGGAGTTTTATCTGATATATGACAGCTATTTTGTCTTCTAAGTGTAGGGAAAAGTGTGGCATTTCAGATAACAAACATAAACATTTAAGGGTGGCCACTGGCAATTCTATCTGGTTTTAGTGCTATAAATTCCTTGAGCAAAATTCTGCCTCCAAATTACGCGCATGCTGCTCTCGTTTACTTCAGCAGAGCTTGTGCACATGTTTCAAAGGTCAGAATCTGGCCATGGGGCTGAATTTTCAAGGAAGAGTGTATTAAAGACATCTGTGCATCAGCAGAACCATAACCTTTGTCTTCTGTAGAATATTTCAGGAATAAGCCTAGTGCTGTTGGGCACTGCAAGTGAAACATCTTTTATTTTTTGCATTGCATTGGGATTGCTTAGCAGAAACATCTCTTGCAGTAATAGGTTCACGATTTCATTTATTTCTTGTAACTCAACACTTTGATACTGAAAAGCTGTCAGTTTAAAGAGAGTAAAGACTGAAAGGGACCGCCCTTCAGAAAATTACGGTTGAAAATAAACTGTAACAATCAAAACAAGGGGAAATAGTCCAAGGAAATAGGTATGGTCTGTTGAGGTGCACAAACTTCTGTTTGTAGGCTAATACAGAGAGGTCAACAAAGAACAAAAGCCTCACTTTTCATTGTGGACAGAGCTCGTATTTGAAATCGTTACTAATCAGACACTAGAAAAAAACTAAAACTTGGCATTCATATTCTAATGGAGTTAGTGTGTATTAAGCTGATGAAGATATTTAAGCATGTAGGTTTTCCCCTGTTAAACATTATACACTTCTTAAAATGTTTATAATGTCTAATTGCTGCTGGATTTCAAGACATATCAATTTTGTTCTTAGTTACTGCAGTTTTTGACAGAATGTCATACCAAAATATTTTGTATTTTTTGTAGGACTGGGAAACAGAAAATCATGACTGGTATTGTTTTGAATGCCATTTGCCTGGAGAGGTGTTGATATGTGACCTGTGTTTTCGTGTGTATCATTCCAAGTGTTTGTCTGATGAGTTCAGGCTTAGAGACAGCAGTAGTCACTGGCAGTGCCCAGTTTGCAGGGTGAGTACCTATGAGATTTCATGTGCTGATTAGAGGATTGATATTCATTAATAGATTCATTAAGGTGTCCAGATGGTCTGGCCAGGTTAATGGATAAAGAACTGAATATTGAAACGATGGTACATACATACCTAGAGCATCTAAACAGAGATATCAAAATGTGGTGCGTGTAGCAGATGGTAATTTTTGAAGACTCCAGCGAGTTTTCCTTATGCATTTGAACACACACAGTATACTGTGTGGGAATGTGTGTATGTACGTATGCCACGTGTGAATGCAGTATATTGTGGAAATCTTCAACATGAGTAAACAAATTGCTGTATAAGATGCTACTGTTTTTACTTAACATTTTAATGAATCACAATGTAATTTTTTTGTATTTTGATAACTGCATTCTTAATATTTTATTGGAATAATATTTTACACTATAAAGCCACAGTCATGTTACTGATGAGGGCAGTATCAAAAAATACGGAGTGAAATCCTGCTTCTCATTTACTCTGTGGGTTCTATTGGTGCAAAAAGGCCAATCTGGATTTTACCCATAGCATCCATATAGATATTGCATTTTCATTAAAATTTCTGGTTTTATGAGTATAGTAGGGAGACAGCAAAGAGTATTTTTTTATATACTTTCCAGGAATGAGCAGGCATGTTGTCTATATGTCATGAGAAGACCAAACATTCCAGTCAGGAGGGTGTGTACTGGTACCTGGCTTTGAATTGGCCAGATACGTCCCACGTCACCTCCCCCAGTGGAGCACATTCCCAGGCTTCCTTAAATGGAGAGAATAATGCATATTAATGTTTAAGATAAAATTACTGCTATAGAAAGGCATAAAGCTGCCAGTTACACTCTGCCTTGGATTGCTGGAGGGAGAGGTAACTCTCTTGCTGAAAGCTTAGATCTAGCTGTAGAGCAGCAGAGTGACCTTCAGATGATCCGTGCTGCAAGGAATGTAAGGGTTCAGGTGCTTCGTAGTATGGAGAAGTTTTTGAAAACACGTGGATGGTTTTGTTTCAAAACAGCGCTTTCTGGCTGCTGTTACCTTAGAACCAGTTGTAAAAAAACCTGTTGCCCGTTGCCTCAGATTGGGAGCGCTCAGGGTTTAGGGAAGTAGCAAGAAAATCGAGCCTGCCTCAAGGAAGTGGAAAGAAATGAAAAAGAAGTACTGGCAGGGAAAAAACAGTTATGAATAAGGATATGTACTGTGTAAGGACATGTACTATATCTCTCAGTATTTAATTACTAACGTGTAATTTAGCTACTCAGTATTCCCTCTGTTAAAGACAAAGAATGACCATACATAGGTGAATTGCTTTTGGATTTTTAAATAAATCTCTTTAATAATCGTAGTAAATATTGATAGTTCTTACAAATTAGGTAAAATTGGATAAACTGGATCCAGTCTACGCTCTAGTTTGCCAGTAATTTCAGATGACTTCTGGTGAGAGGAGAGAATGTAAATGGTTTAAGGCACCTTGTATATGAGGTGGCTCATAATGTTTGTCTTGTAAGATGGATGTTGTCAGAGTGGAGGGTTGAGTCATTGCATGAAATATGCACAGATACATAGGGTGGTCAGCTCTGAGGTCAGTTTGACTTTCATCCTGAAGCCTTGAAATCCTTTATGGCAATGATATTAAACAAAAGTTTACCTTGAAAAAAATTTCGGAAACTCAGACCATGTGCACTGTGTCTGTCTTTCTGCATTTTGGTTCCTTTTTGTTATACAAAGGCTAAGGAGAGGCTTTGGGGGCTTTTTAAATACTTCCTGCCCTAAAGATCTTTGGCTTGCTCAGTGCCTCATAATGATCAACCTATTTTTGTGAATAATGATGTTTTGAATGCCATGGCATCCTTTTTCCCTCTGTGCTGGCAGCTCCTATTTTCCTTGTAATTAGTTCAAATGGCTTCAAGCCCTAATTCTACAAACATGGACTAAGGAGGCTTGCACCATCCCTGCAAGAGGTCTAGTTTGGCATGGGAGTTAGCAACCTAGTGTCAAGCTTCAGTATTCTTCCAGTACTTTCTCCCCACCTTCCTAGGAAATGCCTGCTCTAATTTTATTTTAAAAGCAGGAGGGAGGCCTATAATCAGAAAACTATGGTAATTTGGAGACCCCTGGCTGATGTCCAGAGGACATAACAGAGCTTAACTGTCTTGCGTAAGGGCAATGGGATTTACTTTGCATTATCAGCAGTAAATATGTGCGTTCAAAAAAAGTAATAGCTGGGACAAAGCGATGCATATATTTTCATACTTTATTCCTGTAACTGGACATAGCACTTTCCACCTGGGGATTTCAGAGCTCTTTACCAAGATGAAGTAAAAGTATGTTTGAAACCTAATATATTGGGAGAAATAAGCTAAGAACACTTCATTCTTATGTAAAGACTGCTTCTGTAATGCTGCCAAGGTCAGCAAGCCTTTGGATTATTCATTTCACAATTGCTGGTTGTACTAGTTCAATCAACCTGTGCAGCTTTATCTTGCACACTTGACTACTCAGAAACATTTTATAAAGGACATTGCCAAGGATTTGTTCATAACTTTAAAATATTTTTCCTCCCATAACGTTCATAACAGTCCCTTGTAAACCTTTCTCTGAACTCTGTTTCCCTGCTGGTGGTTTTTATCCACTGCATCCATAAGTAAGAATATCCAGTTTCTGACTTTTTTTTTTAACTTGATGGTACCAATCTGAATATTTTGTACCCTACATAATTCTCAGCAGGAGTCAAGAGTCAAACAAAGTTCAATTCAAACCACATGGCAGTGACTGAAAATTTTCCCTGACTGATGACTAATCATTGTCTTAAGTGAAATAAATTGGTATTACCAGCAAAATTCCTGGTAGACAGGTCACAAGAGAAAGGCTTGATATCGAATGAACTTAGAGATTACATTAGCCTTTTCCCACTACTGGAATGGTCCGTTCAAGACAGGGTTAGTCAACCCGATTGCTGAAGGATGCAGGAGATTTGTACATTTATTGCTGCTCTTTGGTTAGGTAGAAAGAGGAAATTAATTTTCCCCAGCTGTTAATTTAGCACCTAAAGACTACAGAAAGTTCTGCAAAAATACTAGTTTTTTTTTCTGAGGGGGAAATAGATACATACAAAAAACTGAATATTGATCACATATTGGGGTAACTGACTATTGTTACTTCTTTTTTTAAAGAATTCAAATTGTAAAGTAATTTTATAAAAAGCCAAAATTATGCTTGATGACATATAATTTGTCCCAGAGGAACAGATTTTGATTTGTGAAACAAAAAGAAAGAATTATTCATATGACTTAACTTGACTACTAAATTTTTTACAATCATCTGATCAAAGATTGATCTTCCGTGCATGTGCTTTACAAGGAATTATAACCAATTTACCTATCACAGCTAATGTTTCAGTATTTCTGTTTCTTATCTATATGAGAGTAAACTGTAGAGCTTAAGATATTAAATGCTGTGCTGATAAGTATTCTCTAAATAGGCTATTTCTGAGTTCTGGTACTGTACCAAACATTTCATAGAGTATATAAAAATACACCATCATGCAGTTCACAATCAATGTTAGACATAATTTGACAAGTGACAATGACAAACAGTAAAATGTTAGAAGCACAGAAAGAGGAAAGTTACTTAAGTAACTCAAGTAGTTAGATCAAGGGGTTTTAGGTACTGGCTGTCAGTCAAGATGGTTAATATAAAATACAAGGAAGGAAGAAAGAACATAGATCTATCGACTGGCTTTATGAGGTGCTAGGGTTGGGGTTTGTTAGATAACTGTATGATGAAATGTATTTCATTAACAGGATTTGGCATAATCACACAAATGATAGCCATGGGTTGGTGGGTGGAGGGAAGCCCTAGTCTAGGGCCAGTGTTAGCGCCACGTGGTTCCATGCACAGGGCCCATACCTGGGGAGGTGTTAGTGCTCAGCAGGTCCCTGCCGTTCACCCTTGGGTGAATGAGGGAGCCAGCAGAACTGGGCACTGCATAGCATGTGTTTAAAAAAGTGTAAAGAAATTTGTCCACAGCAGTGAGAAAACTGGGAATCCTCCACTTAGAGCCTCCTACCACCTTCTCTAGGCATGTGAAAGTATATTTAATTCATGATGCTTCATATTCAGAAGGTGCTTAATGTACGGTACAAGTACAAACCAATTTGTGGATTCAGCTGTAACGTTTCCAAAAGCACCTAATGCTTTGAAAAGTTTAGTTCAGCTCTATATGGTCTTGAAAGAGGTAAGTCTTATGCCATATTCTGCTCATGCAGACACTTTTCTGTATGCTGCATAGGGCATACAGCACGATGGTTGCTCTGAGACCCATCCCATGTGCCTGCATACCTTTCTTAATGGTACAGGAAAACTGAGGACCTGAGGGTTGGGAGTTTGAGAGGGTGGCAGAGCAGTGAAGCTTTCCATATGTAGCACCAAATTCCTCTGGAAATTTAAGCCTTAAAAAAATCTAAGGGCTGGTAGGTAAAGCAAGGAGTTTCTAAACAGCAGTGGTGAATGTAAGACTCTTGCACATAGTTCCCCTCTGCAAATACACCCCTGGAAACCTGAATTGCTTCTGAAAATGGAACTGGTGCCTTAGAAACATGCATCTGTCATTGAGCAGCCCTCACCTAATCCATCACTGAACTGAAATTAAGCTCTTTGATGTGTGTATACACATGACAGTTGAGGGAGGAAGGGAAAAAAGAATATTCCTTGATGGGAGATGATAGGGATACCTCTTTACATGGAGAAAATGTAATTGAAATCCTTATAGCTAGACAGAATGCGGGCACTAACACCTTGCATTTCTTAGAGTTCGTCTACTTTTTTCTCTTTGTTCTCATCAAATGAAAGATTGCAGCAACTGGAGCATAATGACCGTTGTCACCCTGGGAGTTGAGAGCTACATGCTAACTCGGGGTGCAAAGGATAGTCACTTCCATGATAAATGGTGTTACTGCAGGATGGAGTGTTTCTTGGCCATGCCCCTAGTTGCTGCTAACCTCGTGGGGTTGGTAAAGTCTTGTAGTGAATTCCTGCACTGTAAGAATGTCAGAATTACTAAATAGTCACACCTGCACAATGCAATATATTGCTACCCTATGTAACAGCTAAGCAGCGTCTGGAATATTGACAGCAGTGTAAATCCAACCTTCAGGTACCAGCTTCTAAGAAATAGATGTGCCACAGAAAATAAGGCGTGCATAAACTATTTCCTGCACCCAGAAGCAAAGAATTAGGTTGCAGCCTTGGCCTTCCACCTACCAGATCTCATTAATCTGTGTGAGGATTGCTATTGTGAAGGTTATTACTTCACTCCTACATCCCCTATGTAAACACATATGCCCAACCAAGCCTTTTAGTTTACCGTGATTCAAAGCAGAAGGGTTGCAGATTTCCCTAAAAAATGGTGTGACTTAGGAATCATCTTTGTTGTGGGTTAGCCCTGGTAGGCAGTTAAGCACCGCACAGCCGCTCTCTCACTTCTCCCCAACTCCCAGTGGGACAGACAAAGAGAAAAGGAAGCAAGAAACCTGTTGGTTCAAGATAAAAATAGTTTAATAAGTGAAGAAACAGAAGAAGGGAAAACAAAACAAAACAAAACAAATGGTGGAAAGGCACCCTCCATGGGTGGACTGACGCCCAGTCCATTTCCGAGCAAAAGATGTCTAAGGCCCTTAAGCCCCTCCTCTCCCTTTCTATTGCTGAGCATGACATTATATGGCATGGAATATCTCTTTAGTTAGCTCAGGTATCTCCCTGGTGTGTCTCCTCACAGCCTCTTGAGCGCTTCCCAGTCTATTCACTGTGGGGGCAGAGTGAGAAACAGCAAAGACCTTGATGCTGTGCAAACATTGTTCAGCAAGAGCTAAACCATCGGTGTGTTACCCACACTGTTCGGGTCACTTGTCTAAACCACACCACCGTATGAGCTGCTGTGAAGACAACTAACTTCATCCCAGCCAGACCTAGTACAATCCTTTATTAAGAGAATATATCCCACAAATAAATATATCCCACAAGTATAAAGATCCGGATGAACTTTTGGGGCTGGATTGAATCTTAGCAGTCTCCTTGAAAGAAACTTGTACTTAAACAAGGTTTGCAGCAGCATATCTTAGTACATCTGACTGTGACCCACACAGACGGTGGGTCTTGCCACTTCGACAGATTCACTAGCCACCATCATTGTTTTTGTTTCCCAAAAGTAGGAAATTAAAAGACCTAATTTTCATTTATACTTGCTTCTATATTACTCTGGCTTTAAAGGGACCTGAAAGTGGGTATATTTTCTTGTGTCAGAGCAATACAAATAGATTTTATGCAAATCATATCCCGCATTTAGTATTATCTATTTTCTTGCTTTAAGTGGCTCTAGGTTGACTTCTCTGAGATCTCTACAAGTATTCAAAATACAAAGTAGGGGGTTTTTAATAAAAATTACACATTTTCCATTATAGCTTCCAAAGAATGTGTGAGTGGTACCTCCTGAAGGGCTAATCTTTGTTGAAAAGTGAATGAAGTGGTTGGATTATAACTTGCTTTCTAGAAAGGGTAAGCAACCTTGCCGTAAAAAGACATTTTGCTGGCTCATAGGCTCCAATTCCCTAAATTTATTACCTTTCAACATTTAGTAGAGGAAGCTGGAGATCAAATTTTTCTTAAAATAAATCAGTGTAGAGAACGGAAGGAGAAGTGGAGAAATTCAAATTTGCCTGAATTGGCAAGTTAATTATATCATTTTCATTGGTGCTTAAGATGATATTAATTGCTGACATCAATAATGATACAAAGCCAGCTATCTATCTTCTCTTATGATCTGAAGGATAAGACTGTAAACCATCCATCTCAACACAGTCTCCTACAAACTGTCTTGCCCAGCAGGGCATGAAAAACGGTTCACATGAATTCTGAAATAGTTTCAAAGGATGATAAATTCTGAACCGTGTCAGAAAAAGAGGTGTAGAAGGACTAGTCAGTGCAAATGAATTTTATTGTGTCCTGTTGAGTTTGTCTTTTTAAAATGCTGTGTCATTAGCAAGCGTACAGAACTCCAGTGCTTAAAATGAGAAAATGGCAGCAGCATTTCATAATGCAGATAATTTAATGCACATTTGGGTTTGCATTTGTAGTAGCAATGTTGGTTTATGCAAAACTGAATTGGTGAGTTGAATTCCAGCAGAATGCACGTTCTCACAGCAGACAAAGCAAGAGGTGAATATACAGAAAGTGATTCAGACCCAGAGCGCATGGTGAAATGCTGTCTCATTCCAAAGTTTGGAGGAAGGGCCAGGGAACCATCAATATTATGAAAATAATGCTTAAATGCACTGTAAGTGTTAGAAAGACCAGGTGCTGGCCCTTTCCACAATAGTCAGTTTTACCCAGCAGTGGCAGTGTCCTGTCAGCAGAAAAAGCTCTGGTGGTGTTATGCATGCTGTAGTACCTGCATAGCTTCATGACTGAACTGGTGTTTCAGCACAGATTGTAATGATCCCATGCATACTGTTAAGCACTGAAACAAACAGCTTAATTGGTAGTGCTGTGTACCATTTTGATTTAGGAAGGAGGTAGTAAATACAATCCTGAGATGTATAGGTTGCATAGCTGCTGTAGAGCAAGTGCCAGCCTGTGATTTTTCAGTGTCTTCAGTGACTTGCAGGACGAATATAAGCAGAGGAGACACGATCAAATCCTATCATATTTTTTTGAGCTAATGTGTAATTTTTACCCTTGACAAGTAAATATGTAAAAGTAGTTGCTCTGTACTCTGTATGTTCAGAGTCATAGATAAGTAATTCAGTAAAAAATAGCACACTTCTAGTGATTAATAATTCATAAGCCTCCTACCTCTTTTAACTACCTATTAGGACATAGATTCTGTTTTTTCTTGTGTTTGCTAAGCAACAGTCATCAGCAGAATTACGTGGAGCTTGCTAAAGACCATCAAAATTTGAGGCTGAGGGTATAAGCGAGGCAGTTTGGTCCACACAGTTTGCACACAGGTGGTGATGTGAGGCGTGAGAAGCGGAGAACTCCGCTTGGCACTCCGTTCATTCGGAGGTGTGAGGAAAACATTTTTTGCAAGAGATGTGAGCAGTTAGAAATCACTTCAGGATGATAAACCTGGACCCCATGCTGTTGTTTCACTGTGCTTTTGTTTTGGAGAACTCCTGTAGGCAAGAGCAAGGAGGAGATAGCAGTTTTCAGGCAGCTGCTGTAAGGCCATGCAGAACTGTGCACAGCTGCTGTGACCTGGAATTGGCAAGGCTGGTTTGCAGGAGCACGCCAGGCATTTGCAGGGAGCTGCCTTCTCTTTAGCTGCACGTTTTCTGTGTGCGGTTGCTCCCCACTAGCCTGGATTGACTTTGAAGGGTGGGGATAAGTCTCTAAACTAGTCTCAGATGAGGGGGAAAAACTCTGGATTGCAAACTGCTAAAAAGAAGCAGTCTGTGTTCCAGAATCTGGATTAGATTTTTGTGAAGGGAAAACCAAAAAAATCAGCAACTGCTATGTTTCCCGAGCAGTAAAAAGTGCTCTGAGTTTTCACTGGCTAGAGCCTATTTGACTTCCTCCTAGATGGTGCCATTTTGCCTAGTAAGCACATAATTTGTAGATGATATAGGATATTCTTTTCAAAATAATTTCTTATTTTACTGAATATATTAATGCCTTGCTAATAAAAAGACGAATACATTTTAAACTGCTCCCTAAAATGCCTTTCTTCATTGCTTTATTCTAATTAGACACTTTTTTTACGAGAGATTTTGACCACTTATTATGGATACAAGTGTAAATAAAACCTGTAATACTTCTATAGCTGAAATCCTCAGCCCAGACATAATTCAAAGCAGCATACATAGTTGTTGAGAGGTGTTAGTGTTACTAATATCCCAGAAAATATTTTCCCTAAAAAAATGTGTGATATGTGATTCAAGGTTACCTTTCCAAATAATGTTGTGATACAGAGAAATTTTTTGTTGCTATACAGAGAAGATTTTTGTTGGATGAATTTTGAAGTCAAGTTATAAATAATAACATGATTCTGTTTTCCTTTGACAGAGTATCAAGAAGAAAAACACAAGTAAACAGGAGATGAGTACATACCTGCGATTCATAGTCTCTCGTATGAAGGAGCGGGTGAGTCTGAAACAGGGCAGGTGTTGGGTTGCACTGTAGAGGACAAGTTGCAGTTGGCCATGTGTGACTGCAGGGAGCAGGGCTACAAGACGGTATCCTTTCATTTCCCCTGTCACAAGTACTGTGTGTATTTACCACATTCACCATGTCTCATTGCTTGGTTTGGTATTACTCTGGCAGGAAGAGTTTATGCCATGGGCCTGTGACTCCTCTGAAATGGACATTTTTCAGGTTTGAGACACATGTAATCTGACAGACTGTGGATCTACAGATTGGCCTTGTGTATTCCCCACCTGAAATATTCCAAACTATTGCATTTTTTAATAACTTTTTTGTGTACATGTGTTTTAAGCAGATTCTAAATGCAGTAACTTACACTGTCTCATGGTCCTTTCAGGCTATAGATCTAAACAAGAAAGGGAAGGACAACAAACACCCAATGTACAGAAGGCTGGTGCACTCAGCTGTTGATGTTCCTACTATACAGGAGGTAGAGTGACTTGCTTCCTAACTTCCACACTGCTTATGGTGTCTCTTAACAGTGAAGATAAACCTTAAGGACTAAAACACTAATCCTGTTTAATTCTCCGTATGATCAGTATTCCAGTATTGTATCCAGCATTGGATGTCGGAGTTTAAAATTTCAAACTTTTCCTTGTAACCGAGGTAACCTGTAACCCAGTAAAACCGTTTTGAGTGGCGCCTAGTTTTCAGACATCGAGTATCCTCAATTCCTGTTGTACTAAGGTTTTACTAGGAGCTGTAGGTAGCTGAAATCTTTAGAGAAAGTACCTGTTATCTAAGTCACTGAACAGGGACTTGCCTGCCCATGTTTTCGTATCTGGTCCGATGCTTTTGACCGTATTCCAATTTTAGTCATTAAGGCCCTGTGTAGGTGGCAACTTTATAAACATCTAAATGATTCATAAAGAACCAATAGTTTTGTTGATCACGAAAAAGACTCACTTAAAACATCTGGTTTGGATTAATTGTTCCAAAAATAAAGTACTAGTCAATATATTGTCCTTTTTTCTGAACCAAAGGTCTGACCATGACTCATGTAAATCAACTGCACGTGACCAAAATGAACAGCACATTCATCTTTATTCATTGCTGCAACTGCATCACTATGCAGTGATCCACACTGTGAACCATAGATGTGAAAGCCGTTGTTTTGTTACTGTTCCTGAAACACATGGATAAACAATAGCTTCACTGGCAGTTCTGGAGACCAACGGTACTGCCTGGAGGGAAGTACTGGCAACACTGGCTGAGCCTGAAAATAGGTCAGGTCTTCCTTTCACTGTGTCACCTTCACCTGCTTCCACAGAAGGTCTTTTGCCCTCAATGGCGTCCTAAAAACAGATGATTTTTTGTTTGGTGATTGGAATTCTCATAGGTGTTCTTGATAGAGCACAACTGAAAAAGCTGCATTCCTTATCAGACAGAAGACAGTACTGGGAAAATTAACTGCATGGCTCCACGTAGGCATTTGTTACGAGTTTGGAAGACTGAGACAATCAGCCTTCATCAGAAAGGACTGACTGTCAAGTGAAGATCCTGAACGTATAAAGGCAGTCAAAATTGATTTGAAACTAGCTGGTATTTTAAGGTACAAAATACTCACTTTGGGGAATATCTTTTAATTTGAACAAGTGTTCTGGGCCACACCTTATGATGAAGCAACTCCAGATTTATTTTGTTATAACCAAGAGAATTTTTTTTTAAACTTAGTCAAGTATTAAAGCAACTGTTTTACTTCTGGGCATTGCCTAAAGGGACCAATGCAGCCAGTGTTCAGGTACTAACAAACCGTGTCACAGAGCTGTAAGTATTCCTTCTGTACGCAGGAAAGGCAGTGTCTAATCAGTGTTGCATAATGCAGATTTCTGTGAAAGCTTCTCTGCATGAAACAAGTACAGCACTTTACAGTTTTATCACAGTCCTGTTTTCTTTTGTGTAGAAAGTAAATGAAGGAAAGTACAGGAGTTACGAAGAGTTCAAAGCAGACGCTCAGCTGCTTCTACACAACACAGTGATTTTCTATGGAGGTAAAGTGCTACACTTACTGCTTGCTTTATTTGATTTATCTCTGTCTGTAGGAAACTCACAAGTTCAGCATTGAGTTTGGTATTAGATAATCTTAAATGTGGATGAGGTAATTTGAGAGCCCTTAAGAATCAAAGTAAGCTGCAAGATGACTTTGCAGGGTCTTTTCTGGCCCACCTACTACACAACGATTTCCACCCTCTCTGGCTAAACCCGTTAGTGGGAATTTGCACTTTTGCTGTTCTGTTTCTTCTGCAGCCTAAGTCACAAGTCAGTCTGTACTGCAGATTTCTGCCAGTGTACATATGTTCTTCTAGAGTGGAAAGATGTCTGATCTCTCATGTGCTGTGTCAGCAGAAACACGTACTATCGACACATACTTTTCACTCGTGCAAAATCTGACCTATTGCAAGAGCAAACATAACTACACCCACACTGGAAGTGTCCTGCTGGTGCAGTGTGTGGAGGTACAGCAATCAGAGAGCTGCCAGCCACTGGGAAAGTAATAAGTGACTGTTTGATATGGTGGAACAGTAGGACTGGGAGAGGAAAAACAGCACCACCACATCCAGAAGCTGTAGCCAGGTCCTGTAAGAAGGTTCTCCAGAGCCATCATTTCAGGAAGGATGTGGTTCTCCCCTGCAGACACAGCCCACATCTGGGAAACTGGGAGGAGGGTGGGACCAGTCTATTTGCAGCATCAAAAGATCCACACTGTTGTTGGTAGGGAGAGATGGGAATGTGCTAATGGAGAAATACACAGGTGTAAAGGGAAGCACAGTGACAGTCTGTGAAGCATTACTCTGAGCAGAAATACTTATGTGATTGTTATCCGTGTTACTGCCAAGTGGTGATAGCAGAGAGCCATGTTTTAGGACAATTACAGTGTGTCATTAAGGCACTAACAGAGAGAAACTGGATCCATAGTAAGAGCAACCCTGTCTCCGTGCTGCTGGAACTCAGATATGTGCTTGTATTGTTTGGTTTAAAAGCTCCCAACAGTATTTTTTACATATAAATATGAAAGAGAAAACAAATATAGAACTGATTGTTAGAAAATTGTAAATGGAAGGGTTATCCAAGTGACTAAATTATGTTTTGCATTCTCAAGCAAGGCAATTATAGCATGAAAGTCATTGCAATGACAGCTTCAGATCTTTGTGAGCACTGTGATCTTATTGTTCATACCATTTATTTTTAATTTATAGCGGACAGTGAACAAGCTGATATAGCAAGGATGCTTTACAAAGACACATGTCACGAAGTAAGTAGTACCAAGTAACCAAGATGCATACAAGAGACTTGATTTTCATTTCGGAATCTTAGAAAATTATTCTTCAGATTACAAAAATAGAAAGGATGTGAAGTTTGTTATAAATTTTCCCCTAACTTTGATTCAGACTTCCTTTTTTTTCTTTTTAACTAGACTATCATTTGGAAAATACTGGTTTTCAAATTTCAGTTTTGAAAATAATCTAGTAATGCATAATTGGTTAGAAACAATTGTACTTGCTGATATAAATTGTGCGTGAGGTGAGATTCTGACTGAATTCTGCAACTGGCATTGAAACATTTCTCAACATTCAGAGGAGACCAAATAATAAAGATAGGGGAGCTGTCACTCTTTCTCCAGTTGAATTACTTCTTTCAAAATGTAGTTTAAATATTTGATGAATTTAGAGAACTATTCTTTGCATTTTAGCTATAATAAATCATTAAGAATTGAATTAGTCTCCTCCCTCTGCCTTGCTGTTCTAAAACATGAATGTTGTTTCTGCAGCTTTGTCTACCATCCACTCCCAGCTCACCTCGGTTTCACACCTCTAGTTGGCACAGGCAGAAGTAACTCCACCAAATTAGCAAGCAGGGCTAAAAAATTCAGCTACTTAAGAGAGAGGAATACTACTGAAGTCAAATAAATAGGAATTTTTAGGCTTATTTACTTTTTGTTTGTTTGTTTTTCAGCTGGATGAACTGCAGCTTTGCAAGAACTGTTTCTATTTGTCAAATGCGCGACCTGACAATTGGTTCTGCTATCCTTGTGTATGTTGCTGACACAGATTTTTGTTTGTTTGCTTTTCTGTATAAAAACCTGCAGTTTTGCTGTCATTAATGCATTGAATATTCCAGTTCAGTAGGCATGTTTCAAAAGTGTGGTTAAGGGTCTGTAAGCCCTTAATATCTTACACAAGTGAAATGTTGATTGAAGTCCAAAGCTGTAACAATGTGGGTTATAAAACTTGGTTATCAGCCAGTTACAACAGTCTCACAAGAAAATAAGGAGCTTACAGAAATAAAACTTTGCTCCTGGATGAAGCTATAAAGACAAGTTTAATTTTTGGGCTGCTTAAGATCTCTGTTTTCAATAGACAGTTACACCCTTTTGAGAGTTGTATTCTTTTTACTTTGATCCAAGCAATAAATCTGACAGGGAAATGTGTATCGTAACAACATAAAAATGAAAATAGTACTG